>PKML01006561.1:3898-23048 GCA_002933935.1 Eutrema yunnanense | reverse complement strand
ATGACGATCCCCTCTCCATCCAGATGTTGTCCTTGCTCATTGCACAACCGACCCTCTTGGTCTCTGTAAGCACCAGCTGCATCACGAACCAACTGATTGTTGTTCATCTTAGCTGATTTCATTGCTTTCATGTTTGTGTATTCCACAAGTGCTAGTTGCTCCAGTGATAGATCAACTAGCGGGGTGTTCTTGTTGCTTCTGGTTTCTCGATTAGGCATGCACCTGAAAACAAAAGTCAAGAACGTAAGTAACTGAAATATACGTCGGGTATCGACCGATACTCAAGGGTATCGATCGATACTCGGGCGATTTAGATGAATTTCTTAGCTAAAATCTAATGGCGAATTGAGTCCCCGGCAACGGCGCCAAATTTGATACGCTCAAATTAATACCCTAACAGATACTAAAGCGGTAATCGTAGTATAGGTAGGGGTCGAACCACAAAGACTCAGTTATCACACAATATATTAAATAGATCCAAAACACGCTAAATCAATAGATTGTAAACGAAAGCAGTGCAGAAATTAAAAGCGTTGTAAATCAATGGAGGAAATATAGGCCCAGGGTTTTTCTCAGGAAATCAATGAATGCAGCTAAATTAACTAACAGGATTCAGATTATGCACGGTTCTAGAACTCAAATCACTAAGATATAATTAACCAACTCTCGTTGCGAAAACTATCTAAATCTAAATCCTAGGAAATCCAAATCTCTTTGCGAATCCTAAAGTCTAAATCAGCTTTAAAGTTCAGGTTTTATATGTTCACAAATCAATTAAACCAAATCTCTTTGCGAATAATCAATTTGCTCACCTAGGTTCTATCAGGTAATTAATCGCACTCTCGTGCCTAATCAATTATCCTAAGATCTAAGTTCCATATTCGTCAACCTAGAATTAGCTTTGAACACAACCTAAGGCGAAGAATTAATTCAGATGGTGAATCCTAAACAGATAATTAACCTAGCATTCAAAGAAATCCTTTATGAGAAAATCCCAAACCTAAAATGAATCTACTTAGACATGGCAATTCAATCAATAGACATGTTTGAATAAATCATCAATAAAATAAGAATAACAAGAGGTTATAAGATCTGATCTCGGACGAAGGGAGATTCAGACTTGTCTCAAAACCAAAGTATATAAAATAAAGCTTAGCCTAAACAGATGGCTGAAAACATAATTATATAGGTAATACACGTTTTGGGCCTTCTTGTAAATATCAAAGTCTTCTGGGCCAATTCTGCAATTCTTCAACTCTTCAATAAGTCGCGATCCTTCTGTTTCCTCGACGGGTATCGATCGATACTAGGCAGTATCGATCGATACTCAGGTGATTTTGATGTCTCAGCTACACGGATCTCTGCTTCGCTCCAGAATGTTCCAGAAAGCTCCAATATCTCCAATTAAGCTCCAAATGTGCTATAACTTGTAAAAGACTCTAAAATACTACAAAACACTAGAAAGACTCTATAAAAAGGACTTATATCATGGTCTAAACAGGGTAAAAACTATGATATATCAAGGGGCAGCGACTTGATGAAGCTGAAAACGTCGTTATTCCTCCTGTTGTTGTTGATGAGATTGTCACGCCAGCTGGGCACGCCAACGTTGGAAATGATGCAGTCATTAATCGTGGTCGAACGATTGGTGAGTACTACATGCCTCATCAGTATTATACCAATCGATCAATGTTCCGTATTCCTACGTTCCAGAGGAATGACTTTGAGCTGAAGCCTGCTTACTTTGCTCTTGTGGGATCGCATCTCTTTCATGGTCTTCCTCATGAACATCCTATGGACCACATTGAGAAATTCAAAGATTTGGTCACTAACGTGAAATACGATGGAGTGCCCAATGAATTCCTTTTCTGTAAGCTGTTCCCATACTCTCTTGGTGGGGAAGCTACTTACTGGCTGAGGCAGTTACCTCCTGGATCACTGATACCTGGGAAGAGACTAAGAGCGCCTTCTTGAACAATTTTTTCGATGATGCGAGATCCGAGGAGCTCAGGAACAAGATCTCTAAATTTTCTCAGGGAGGAACTGAGGGACCTAAGGTTGCTTCGGTGCGATTCAGATCTTATCAGAGGGATTGTCCGCATCATGGGTTCAATATGGTTCAGTTGCTGAATTTCTTCTTCAGAGGGATTGACTGTAGGTACCATATGGCATTGGACTCTGCTAGCAATGGAAATTTCTCTCGCTCCACCAACCTGCGATTCCGATGGATACTGACACATTTCAGAGGTACGTGACTGAGAGTTTCCAGAGCATCTGGAACGCGATTTCGACACTCTCTCGTTGCGGTTGCATTGCTCCATCTCTCCCGAGCTCACCATCCGGAGAAGGACCATCTCACACCGCTGGAGATAATGATTCTGATGGGGATTAGTCCTTTGTTCTATCTGGTTCATTTTTCTTTTTCTTTTTCTGTTGAACTTATGTCAGTGTTTTTTTTTGCACTTAAACTTCTTTGGATTTATGTTTAATCTATCATGTTGCTTTTAACCTGTTTGTTTTTCTTAGAGTCATAAAATAAAAAAATTTGTCGTTTTATTGAGTGAAAACTTGTTGGAGATAATGATTATGTGCTTGAATTGTTGCTTTGATTTGGTTTTTGAGTGACCAGTGTTGCAGGATCAGTTCTAGATCGACTAATGAAAAATCCAAGGACTGACCAATTGACTAGAAAACATCCATGTCTCCAGCAGAGTTCTTCTGAAGCCTGAGCCAATTTTTGCACTTCATCAATGTGGTTAGTATTTAAAGAGCTTGATTCATCATTCATATCTGATAAAAGAACCCATGTGTTTAGAGTTATGGTATCTCTCTCCCCTGTTTAAGTTGATAAATAAGAGAATAAAAGATTGAAATGATTTTCTTCTGAGTAGAGGGTTAGGAAAATTTCCAGCGATCCCATTATTCTACTTAAGAGGGAATGATCACACAAAGGATTGGAAGCGAGGCTAGGATTTTCCTATGATGTCATTATTCGCCTACAACCTTTGATACATAGAGAGGGAAGAACCGGGGATTCGGTGGCAAACACCATCAATACTCGCGTTTCAGACCTTGGTATGTATATGCAGATCTAATAAAAAAGAGATCATAATAAGGAATAAGTCTGGGGGAGAGAAATTGATACAAAAAGTGTGAAAAAGGGTGGTTCCTTGTCATGATATTGTCTGGTAAAGAATCTAGAAGGTTCTTGAACATTAGCTGCAGCGATGAAACTGGCGATGAGGGCTTTATTTGAACAATGCTGCGAGATAATGTGTGGAGTCTGGGAATGCTGCGAATGTCTACGGAGAAGTATATGGTGGTTAGATCAAAAGCTGGTCAGGTGACACTTGGGTACTTGGGAAGAGGGTCATTTCGATGGTTCATGAACAGGTGAGTCTCCGCGTTTTCAAACCTCTTTCTCTGTTTAGTATTCTATTTGCTTGAGGGCAAGCAAAGGCTAAGTCTGGGGGAGTTGATATATCATTGTTTTTACCCTGTTTAGGCCATGATATAAGTCTTTTTTATAGAGTCTTTCTAGTGTTTTGTAGTCTTTTAGAGTCTTTTACAGGTTTTAGCACGTTTGGAGCTTAATTGGAGATATTGGAGCTTTCTGGAGCTTTCTGGAGCATTCTGGAGCGAAGCAGAAGATCCATGTAGCAAACCCGTCGAAATCACATGAGTATCGATCGATACCCCCTGGTATCGATCGATACCTGTCGAGGAAACAGAAGGATCGCGACGTATTGAAGAGTTGAAGAATTGCAGAATTGGCCCAGGGGACTTTGATATTTACAAGATGACCCAGAACGTGTTTTAGCTATATAATTAGGTTTTACAGCCATCTGTTTAGGCTAAGCTTTATTTTTTTATACTTTGATTTTTACTTTGGTTGAGAGAGACAAGTCTGAATCTCCCTTCGTCCGAGATCAGATCTCAAAACCTCTTGTTACTATTTTATTGATGATTTATTCAGTTATGTTGATTGTTTCATTCTCCATGTCTGAGTAAATCCACTTGAGGTTTAAGGTTTTCTCATAAGGGTTTTCTCTGAATTCTAGGTTGATTATCTGTTTAGGATTCACCATCTTAATTAGTTCTTTGCCTTAGGTTATGTTCAAAGCTAATCCTAGGTTGACGAATCTGGAATTTAGATCTTAGGATAATTGATTAGGCACGACAGTGCGATTAATTACCTGATAGAACCTAGGTGAGCAAATTGATTATTCGCAAAGAGATTTGGTTTAATTGATTTGTGAACATATCAAACCTGATATTAAAGCTTATTTAGACTTTAGGATTCGCAAAGAGATTTGGAATTTCTAGGATTTAGATTTATATAATTCCCGCAACGACAGTTGGTTAATTATACCTTAGTGATTTGAGTTCAAGAACTGCGCTAAATCTGAATCCTGCTAGTTAGTTTATCTGCATTCATTGATTTCCTGAGAAATACCCTGAGCCTATATTTTCCCAATTGAATTACAACCCTTTTAATTTCTGCACTGCTTTCAATTACATCTGTTTGGCTTAGCTTAATTCGATACTATACAATCTATTGTGCATCTCTGTGAGTCTTTGTGGTTCGACCCCTAGCTATATTACAACTACTGCTTTAGTACTGTTAGGGTATTAATTTGAGCATATCAATAGCGCATGCCGCGCCAAGATAGAGGATTGCCAGAATGGTTGACGTCCGATAAGCCATTCTGCGTAATAAAACTACGTAACTTGATGAAAGAACCTTCATGGCGTCTCGGCCCACCGCGTTTTTCTGAATTATCTAGAATGTCGTTAAAATCCCCTGTGAGGAGCCATGCCTCATTCTGATTTGCTCCTATGTCCGAGATTAGGTTCCACACTTCTTGTCGTTTCTGGATCGTCGGGTGGCCATAAACGAAAGTAAGATAGAAAGATTTGTTCTTGAATTTGATGTGGGTGTCAATGAAGTTTGGGGAAGAAGATAGGATCTCCAAGATGTGTATCCTTCTTCCAAAACAAAGCTAAACCCCCACTAAGACCGATAGGTGGAACCGTAAATTTGTTATCATAACCCATCCACTGAAATACACTGAAGACAAAGTCATCGTGGTTTTTTGTCTCCATGAGAAACGTTACATCCGGGAAAAGATCTAGTCTTAAATCCCTAAGGCGTCGAACTGTCTGAGAGTTTCTGAGCCCTTGACAGTTCCAACTGGTTGTAATCATTGATTATGACTGGATGGTTTCTGGAAAACCATCGAACCCTTACAAGATGAAGGCACGAGGACCTTAGAGATGGATGCAACAAGCGCATCGTTAGCAATTTCCTCAGAGTGAGGTACAACAGAAGGAGATACATGATTAGAAACCGAATTGGGTTTATGACCCAATCAGTTTTGGTCAATACAGTTTTTCTTCCTCGGAGATGTTAGCTTTGTAGCTAAGCGACGTTTGGAGCTGCCGCCTTGTGGAATGGGGCTACGAGGAACTCGTTTCCTTGTTATAGCACGGCTGAAGGCTGTAGCTAGAACTCTTGGAGAAGTTCTCGCTGTTCTTCTTTTCCCCGTATGAGCTTTTTTAATTCCGCTATATCCATGGTTACCTAGTGTAGCTTTTGGACCGAGTCTAAAAGCAACCGGGACCTTTTCTCCACGCAGGGAGGGGAGATCAGGAATAGTTGCTTCCGAAGAGAGAGACGAGGAGGAGTTTCTCCTGTTGAATCTATCATGGGCAGTTGGTTGCAGCGCTTTGTGATGGGATTTGTCAATAGTTTCGGGAATAATTTCCTCCTCGATACCCTCATTCTCTGCATTGGTGGGAAGTCCGAGTTGTTCTTTCTCCATAGCTCCAGGGAGATACAGCCTCTTTTCCTGGTGGAAAAGGGGTTCCACTATTCTTTCTAAAGCTGATTTTATGTTTGATACCCTTTCCGAGTTTTCCTCCTGGTCTCGAGAATGTGCTGGAGGAAGGGGGTTATCTCTTGCTAGGGAAAGTGTGCTTCGCTCCTCATCTCTGGAAATTTGGTATCTGATAGGAGAGTCAAGACGATGACGTTCATCCTCACGGTTGGAGGTTGAGGCTCTGAGGCTCAGGTCATTGCTATTCCCCTAGCGAGACCCATATCTTACCCGAGAGCTATCCAACTTTGAGTTTCCTCCGATCTCAAAGTTTCGGGAGTTTCTAGGCCTCTCGATTTCCTGATCATGGTGTCTCGTACTCGCAGGATATTGATCTCGATCCTGCGCATCATAGTGGCTCTTGTCCCTGGACCGATCTGATTGTGTATACTCTTTAGAGTAGTCCCTGAAGCAATCATTAGGTCGGGAAGTGGGGCATGAGTTACTTCTGGAATCTGGTTGAGGTCTTCTTTCCTCTGATTTCTCGTACATACGGTGATTTTCGTAGTGACGCCTTCCGTTTTTCTCTGTGGTGGGAGATTTCCTATTGGAGTGGTGGATCAGGGGAGCTCTACCAGAATGGTGAAAGGATCGGGGATCTTCTCGAGGGAGCTGGTTGTCGAGATGCTGATGAGGGGGTCTTGAGAAGTGGTCAGAGCTATTCCGCGTAGAGGTATTGCGATTTGTCATGGCTTTCTTTTCATCATTCCTCTGTCGATCACTCTCTAAGCGGGAGAGGGTACGTTGTTGGTTCATTCTCGATGGTTGAGTCGTAGGGGAGAGGTGCTTTGAAAGAGGGCAGTTATCTTTTTCATGGGTCATGGCCATGCAAGTGAAACAATATTTTTCAAGCTTTAGGTATTCAAATTCCACCGAAATCTCTTCACCCGACGGGAATTGGATGGATTTGTTCCTAATCAAGGGCCTGAGAGCATCGACTTCGACTTTGACCATCTCCTCGTTGACGTCGTGATCAACATATGTTCCCAACACCTTGCCTATAGCACATATATTATTGGCTGAGCAGCAGTGGAGTGGGATACCATGAATCCTGACCCAGAACAGGATTTTCAACGGAAACGCGTCAGAGATTATTGGTTCCCATCTTTGGAGAACGAACATCCAGCGTTTGTAGTGGAAGGGGGTTTCTTTTAGGACTGATTGCAGATCTTCCTCCAACTTGAAACGGAAGTGGAATTTTTCTGGTCCCAAATCCTTACCCACTATTTTGTTGTCCATCCTCCAAACCTGAGGCATGAAACTGGTTAAGTGCTTCGTACGTTGCGCCGCTGGATTTAAAACCCTACCAATCAGGGTAAGCTTATTGGCTTCGATCAGTTCAGGGTTCGCTTCGTCGGGGAGCCGTATAGGGGGGGGGGGGGTCATGAGTCCAGCGATGAGATCTGGCTACGTCTTTTCCTTTCTCCTCTTTGGTGTAACGACGAGACATCTCGAGACGTGTTGGTCACGGTTTGTTCGGTCGACTTGAAAAGCGAAGGGATCCGATGTGATAAGCAGTCCGAAAGAACGAAACAGAGGGGCTGTAACAGGACACTACAAGAGCGCAAGAGGTGTGAGGAACACACAGAGACGAAAGCAGTCTGAGAGGTGAGGACAAACGAGCGTCGGATCTGGGATTTAGCGAGGAAGAAGATGAAGTTTCAAAATTGCCTCCTTTGGAACCCTAGAGCGCCGCATCGTTTGTGTATATAAATCTTTAGATCTTCCAATTATGATGTTTTAAAAATCAAAAATTCATAACATTTGATCAGAATAACCAAAAAAATAATTTATAGGTTATACTTGAATTATGAGTAGACTTCTATAACCGAAATCTATTGAAATAAATTTATCTAACCAAAATTGAACCAATTGCTGTTCAATTTTAACCTACCAGAACCCACATATAAAAAGGATTTTGCATCTACATTGTTGTTTGATAAACAAAAAAACCCTAGCGGCGCTCTAAGTGGTGATCTGCTCTCGAAGTGGCGATCTCATCTCCGCCGCCAGCTCGCCGCCAGATCTCTCGTTGGTCCCCGACACGAATCGGCAAGCCGTCTCTCTTTCTCCCTTTTCCTCTTTTCGACGCCGGCGAAAATCCTTTCTCATTACTTTTTGTTTTTTTGCAGATCTGCTTGCCGCCGACGGTTGCCAACGCAAAATGGTAAGCCTTCGTTCTTCCTCCCTCTTCCTCTTTTCTCGGCCGACGAAAACTTTTTTAATTTTTTTTTTCTCGGGTTCACGGGTTGTTCTCGGAAAGAAAGGCAACTGTGCCGGACTCTCTGCTATCCAGCTGTCGAGCGAGCACAATGCCAACAACGAAGATATTCGTTGGGAACTCAAGGACTTGCATCCTGATGACCCGCAGATCGTTGTGTTCAGGCATGGAGTTTGGAGGGTAAAGGGCATCATTCAGGTAGTTTCTCATTCTCTCAAGCACTTTCATTATGCTTTTTACTTTCTCAGAAAAAAGGGGCAAACTTAGATATGACTAGGGGCCCATGTTCTGCTGACTTTCATTGCAATGAGCCAAACAAATCTCATTAGCACCTGCAGTTTAGCACTGTCATAGAAGATTAGGGTTCAGTGCTTAAGAAAGCTGTTTCTTGGCGTTTGTTTGAATTTTTATTTGGGGTACTTCTGGCTTCTCTATTATTCTTTTACGGGCAGAAAAGAACTTTTTTTCTAGTCTCTAAAGTGGTTTGTCTTTTAATTTCCATAATTGGCAAGTAATGGGGTAGTTTATAAGAAGGGTTTCTGATGAACACTATAAGTTTGCACTAAACAAGCTAAAATATTCGTCTTGCCTTCTTTATGATGTCAAGTTACCAGTGGTTATAATGTTTACAATGTAGGTCTAAGGCATTGAACAAAGAATATGCTAGTAATTCTCTGTTATAATGATTTCAACTTTGGTTATAGGTTTCGAGATCTATAGGAGATATGTACATGAAACGGCCATAGTTTAACAGGGAACCAATCAATCAAAAGTTCAGACTTGCAGAGCCAATGAAGAGACCTTTGATGTCTGCAACCCCGACCATACTCTCTCATCCTCTGCACCCTAATGATTCATTCCTCATTTTTGCATCCTATGGTCTTTGGGAACACCTGAGCAACGAAAAAGCAGTTGAGATTGTTCATAGTCATCCCCGCGCTGTAAGTTCTAAACAAATTGTTGGTAGTTTTTCCATACAGTTATATTGATGTTCCTCAAATCAAGGATCCGAGATTTAAGGTTTCTTGATTGCATCCGGTTTGGGTTTCGGATAGGAGTTAAAAGTCATAAGAATCCCAATTATTACAACTTCTTTGAAATGTATAATTGATATATATAAAATGTAGAGACACTGAATTGGCTAGGCAAAAACTACTTTGCTATCATAACTTGAGTCAAAGGATTTTAACTATAAGACATACATACATTTGTGTCAACAATGCTGGTTGATTTTTGATGATTCTTGAAGTTTTCATTTTTTCTTCTTCCTCTTGTGCAGATTGTTTTGAACAAAGTGATACTTGTGGGCACTGATATATCATGGTTTTTACCTTGTTTAGACCATGATATAAGTCTTTTTTATAGAGTCTTTCTAGTGTTTTGTAGTCTTTTAGAGTCTTTTACAGGTTTTAGCACGTTTGGAGCTTAATTGGAGATATTGGAGCTTTCTGGAGCTTTCTGGAGCATTCTGGAGCGAAGCAGAAGATCCGTGTAGCATACCCGTCAAAATCACATGAGTATCGATCGATACCCCTGGTATCGATCGATACCCGTCGAGGAAACAGAAGGATCGCGACTTATTAAAGAGTTGAAAAATTGCAGAATTGGTCCCGGAGACTTTGATATTTACAAGATGGCACAGAACGTGTTTTAGCTATATAATTAGATTTTACAGCCATCTGTTTAGGCTAAGCTTTATTTTATATACTTTGATTTTACTTTGGTTTTAGAGAGACAAGTCTGAATCTCCCTTCGTCCGAGATCAGATCTCAAAACCTTTCTGATTATTTTATTGATGATTTATTCAGTTATGTTGATTGTTTCATTCACCATGTCTGAGTAGATCTACTTTAGGTTTAGGGTTTCCTCATAAAGGATTTCTTTGAATGCTAGGTTGATTATCTGTTTAGGATTCACAATATGAATTAGTTCTTCACCTTAGGTTGTTCTCAAAGCTAATTCTGGATTGATCACCTAGAACTTAGATCTTAGGATAATTGATTAGGCACGAGAGTGCGATTAATTACCTGATAGAACCTTAGGTGAGCAAATTGATTATTCTCAAAGAGATTTGATTTAATTGATTTGTGAACATATCAAACCTGAACTTTAAAGCTGATTTAGACTTTAGGATTCGCAAAGAGATTTGGAATTCCTAGGATTTAGATTTAGATAGTTTTCGCAACGAGAGTTGGTTAGCTATATTTTAGTGATTTGAGTTCAAGAACCATGCGTAATCTGAATCATGTTAGTTAATTTAGCTGCATTCATTGATTTCCTGAGAAAAACCCTAGGTCTATATTTTCCTCCATTGATTTACAACACTTTTAATTGCGTACTTGTTTTCGTTTACATCTTTTGATTTAGCGTATTTTGGATCTATATAATATATTGCGTGTTTCTGTGAGTCCTTGTGTTCGACCCTTAGCTATACTACGAAAACTGCTTTAGTATCTGAATAGGGTATTAATTTGAGCATATCAAATTTGGCGCCGTTGCCGGGGACTCAATTCGCCATTAGATTTTAGCTAAAAAATTCGTCTAAATCGCCCGAGTATCGATCGATACCCTTGAGTATTGGTCGATACCCGACGTATATTTCTTGATACCCGACGTTCTTGATTTTTGTTTTCAGGTGCATGCCTAATCGAGAAACCAGAAGCAACAAGAACGCTGAGCTAGTTGATCTATCACTGGAACAACTAGCACTTGTGGAACGCACAAACAAGAAAGCAAAGAAATCAGCTAAAATGAACAACAATCAGTTGGTTCGTGATGCAGCTGGTGCTTACAGAGACCAAGAGGGTCGGTTGTGCAATGAGCAAGGACAACGTCTGGATGGAGAGGGGATCGTCATGCCACCTGTTGTCGCTGCGAATGTCGCTGGGAACGCGAGGAATGATGTGGTTAATCGTGGAAGAACGATTGGTGAGTACAACAGGCCTGACCAGTTTTTCGCCAATCGGTCAGCGATTCGTCCTCCTGCGTTTGAGAAGAATGACTTTGAGCTGAAGCCTGCTTACTTTGCTCTTGTGGGACAGCATCTCTTTCATGGTCTTCCTCATGAACATCCAATGGACCATGTAGAGAAGTTCGAGGACTTGGTCACTAGCATCAAGAACAATGGAGTGTCCTACGACTATCTCTTCTGCAAGCTCTTCCCCTACTCTCTAGGTGGAGATGCGACCTACTGGCTGAGGCAGCTACCTCCTGGTTCGCTAACTACTTGGAGGACACTAAGAGAGCCTTCCTGATCAACTTTTACGATGATGCACGATCTGAAGATCTGAGGAATAAAATCTCTCAATTTTCTCAAAGACCTACTGAGGCGTTCAAGGCTGCTTGGACGAGATTCAGATCGTATCAGAGAGATTGTCCACATCACGGATACTCTGATGTGCAGCTGATGGGTATCTTCTTTAGGGGAGTAGATTGGAGGTATCAGATGGCTCTGGACGCTTCGAGCAATGGTAATTTCAACACCATGTACCCTGAGGATGCTTATATGTTGATTGAAAACTTTGCATCTAGCAGTAGCACCAAGAGCGCAGACTTCGAGCGCAAGAAGCTGGCTGGTAACATGGATGGGTCGCAGATCGCTGAAGTTAAAGCTCAGCTGGATTCTATGCACAGTCTTCTGCTGGGAAAGACAACAAAGGTCGTCCACTTCGCTGCTGAGAATGAAGTGGAAGATGTTAACTACATTGGTGGTTCTGGTTTTCAAGGTCAGCGATTTAGGTACAACACCAATCGAAACTTCACCAACTTTGCTCAGCAAGGAGGGTACCAATCCCCACCACCCAAAGCTCCTGAGAGTAAGATTAAGGCTATGCTTGAACAGCTGGTTCAAAGGCAGGAGAAAATGACAGTAACCTTCAATGGGAAATTGGATGCTGTGTACACCGATTTGAGTGGAAGGATCGAGGCTCTAAATACCAATCACAGGATGATGGAAACGCAAGTAGCTCAGACTGCAGCAAATGCCAAGGGAAAGACGGTTCATTCACACAATGCACACGTCAATGCGATCTCCTCAAGTGCAGAAAATTTCGATGAGGATCCTGAAATCGCCAAGGCATCGATCGATACCCCCAGGTGTCGATCGATGCCGGTTACAATTCTGAAACCGGACACTTCCAAAACTCGTGTATAGATCGATAACCCATTGGTATCGGTCGATACTGAGGCGATTTCAGAGGAGA
Organism: Eutrema yunnanense; assembly: GCA_002933935.1. Lineage (NCBI taxonomy): Eukaryota > Viridiplantae > Streptophyta > Magnoliopsida > Brassicales > Brassicaceae > Eutrema > Eutrema yunnanense. Next base: position 10,746 of record PKML01006561.1, on the reverse strand, counting down.
CACCGGAGATGTCAACTGTGGTGCCTAAAGAACTTGCAGAGAGAGTCTACATACCAAGGATACCTTACCCCAGAGCTGCTGCAAAGGCTAAGAAAGAGGTAGAGGACGCCAGATGCAAGGCTATGCTGGATAAGCTGATTGTGGAGTTTCCCCTTGATGATGATAAATCTGTCAAGGATGATTCAACAGCAAGAGTATCGATCGATACCCTACCTGGTGTCGATCGATACCCCTCGCTGAACGAGCCAGAACTTGTGGAAACACGTGAGTTGATCAAAGAAAGAGTTTGCAAGCCCAAGAAGCTGAATCATGTTCCTAAACACCTCAGAGATCCCATCTCTCCAAAGCAGCTGCGTGGCTTTGAGAAGATGGTAAGAAGGATTTCCCCTGAATCGTCTTTTGAAGAAGCTCTAGAGTGCCGTCCTCTGCTAAGTCACTTCAAAGATTGCAGAGAAACTGATGAAGAGATTAAGGCACTCTTCATTAAGGCTAGAGGTACACCTCCACTGAGACAGTTGACCCAAAGGGAAGATCCAGGGAAATTCGTGGTTCCATGCTCTATCTCTGGAGTTGATTTCAAAGAGTCTCTCGTTGACTCAGGGGCTAGTGTCAATGTCATCTCAAGGGCAATTGCAGAGCGGTTGGGGGCTGATATTCGATCACCAAAGGTATCTATCACACTCGCGAACGACTCCACCTCACTTCCATACGGTACAATCTCTGCTTTGCTGGTCAAAGTAGGAGATTGTCTGGTGCCGACTGATTTTCAAGTTGTGGAGATGAGTGCGATATCTCGTATGCCTTTGCTCATGGGACGACCGTTTATGGCTACTGCTGGCGCAATCATAGACACGCCTAATAAGAGAATCTCTTTCTCTTACATTGACAGAGGGATATATTATGATGTAATTCCCCCTAGGAGTACTCCCACACGTATCTCTAGCATCGAGGTTGTCACAGGAGAGTCGCTAGTAATTGATCTTTTGGAAGAGCCTCCTGATGAGCCTACTGTCATAGACATTCAAGTTGAACCACCCAACATCCCCAAGAAAGTTGTCAAGAATGCTAAGGCAACAAAGAAGAAGGCCAAGAGCAGGAAAGTCGAGAATCCCCATGTCACTTTAATCCCTCATAAGAGTGATGGGAATTCGATTGAGTATAAGGTCAAGTGCAAAGGAGCTTCGAAGCCATTCTCTAAGGCTAGAATTCTTCTTACTTCGGAGCTGAAAGAGAAGGGAAAAGAGTTCGTGGAAGGCATGTTGAGCAAAACTCTGAAGCTAGCAATGTCAAGTTGTGGAGCCTGTTTTGGTCCAAGCTCTCACTCTTATCTAGCCTGAAGGGCGTTACAGTTAAGCTATTGACGTTAAACGAGCGCTTGGTGGGAGGCAACCCACTGGTGAGTCTGTTTTTGATTCGTTTTTCTTTTAATTTTTCTTTCGTTTTGTGTTTGTGTCAGGATAAACAAGGAGCAAACTCGAAATCGGCTGAGTGTCGATCGATACCATTCAATATCGATCGATACCCTACGCGATTGAGAAAGGTTCATGTCGATTTAAGCCAGGTATCGATCGATACCAGGCTGTGTGTCGATCGATACTAAATGTCCCAGCAAGGTAACTTCTTGTTTTTCCCAATTTTCTTATATTCTTTTGTTTTCTTTTACCTACTCTGGGCTAGATAACACTGGGAACCAGTGTTGTTCAAGTCTGGGGGAGGTGTCTGCTGACATTGTGTTTTTTTATTTAGAGTCATAAAATAAAAAAAAAATTCGTTTTATTGAGTCAAAACTTGTTGGAGATAATGATCATGTTCTTGAATTGTTGCTTTGATTTGGTTTTTGAGTGACCAGTGTTGCAGGATCAGCTCTAGATCGACTAATGAAAAATCCAAGGACTGACCAGTTGACTAGAAAACATCCATGTCTCCAGCAGAGTTCTTCTGAAGCCTGAGCCAAATTTTTGCACTTCATCAATGTGGTTAGTGTTTTTAGAGCTTGATTCATCATTCATATCTGATAAAGGAACCCATGTGTTTAGAGTTATGGTATCTCTCTCCCCTATTATAAGTTGATAAATAAGAGCATAAAAGATTGAAATGATTTTCTTCTGAGTAGAGGGTTAGAAAAATATCCAGCGATCCCATTATTCTACTTAAGAGGGAATGATCACACAAAGGATTGGAAACGAGGCTAGGATTTTCCTATGATGTCATTATTCGCCTACATCCTTTGATACATTGAGAGAGAAGAACCGGGGATTTGGTGGCAAACACCATCAATACTCGCGTCTCATACCTTAATGTGTATATGCAAAGCTGAAAATAAAAGAAAGAACATAATAAGATATAAGTCTGGGGGAGAGAAATTGATACAAAAAGTGTGAAAAAAGTGGTTCCTTGTCATGATATTGTCTGGTAAAGAATCTAGAAGGTTCTTAAACATTGGCTGCAGCGATGAAACTGGCGATGATGGCTTTATTTGGACAATGATGTGGGATAATGTGTGGAGTCTGGGAAAGCTGCGAATGTCTACGGAGAAGTACATGGTGGTTAGATCAAAAGCTGATTAGGTGACATTTGGGTACTTGGGAAGAAGGTCATTTCGATGGTTCATGAATATGTGAGTCTCCGCGTTTTCAAACCTCTTTCTCTGGTTTAGTCTTCTATTTGCTTGAGGGCAAGCAAAGGCTAAGTCTGAGGGAGTTGATATATCATCGTTTTTACCCTGTTTAGGCCATGATATAAGTCCTTTTTATAGAGTCTTTCTAATGTTTTGTAGTCTTTTAGAGTCTTTTACAGGTTTTAGCACGTTTGGAGCTTAATTGGAGATATTGGAGCTTTCTGGAGCATTCTGGAGCGAAGCAGAAGATCCGTGTAGCATACCCGTCAAAATCACATGAGTATCGATCGATACCCCCTGGTATCGATCGATACCCGTCGAGTAAACAGAAGGATCGCGACTTATTGAAGAGTTGAAGAATTGCATAATTGGCCCAGGAGACTTTGATATTTACAAGATGGCCCAGAACGTGTTTTAGCTATATATTTAGATTTTACAGCCATCTGTTTAGGTTAAGCTTTATTTTCTATACTTTGATTTTACTTTGGTTTTAGAGAGACAAGTCTGAATCTCCCTTCGTCCGAGATCAGATCTCAAAACCTTTCTGATTATTTTATTGATGATTTATTCAGTTATGTTGATTGTTTCATTCACCATGTCTGAGTAGATCCAATTTAGGTTTAGGGTTTTCTCATAAAGGATTTCTTTGAATGCTAGGTTGATTATATGTTTAGGAATCACAATCTGAATTAGTTCTTCACCTTAGGTTGTTCTCAAAGCTAATTCTGGATTGATCACCTAGAACTTAGATCTTAGGATAATTGATTAGGCAAAAGAGTGCGATTAATTACCTGATTGAACCTTAGGTGAGCAAATTAATTGTTCGCAAAGTGATTTGGTTTAATTGATTTGTGAACATATCAAACCTGAACTTTAAAGCTGATTTAGACTTTAGGATTCGCAAAGAGATTTGGAATTCCTAAGATTTAGATTTAGATAGTTTTCGCAACGAGAGTTGGTTAGCTATATTTTAGTGATTTGAGTTCAAGAACCATGCGTAATCTGAATCCTGTTAGTTAATATAGCTGCATTTATTGATTTCCTGAGAAAAACCCTGGGCCTATATTTTCCTCCATTGATTTACAACACTTTTAATTGCGTACTTGTTTTCGTTCACATATTTTGATTTAGCGTATTTTGGATCTATATAATATATTGCGTGTTTCTGTGAGTCCTTGTGTTCGATCCCTAGCTATACTACGACAACTGCTTTAGTATCTAAATAGGGTATTAATTTGAGCATATCAAATTTGGTGCCGTTGCCGGGGACTCAATTCGCAATTAGATTTTAGCTAAAAAATTCGTCTAAATCGCCCGAATATCGATCGATACCCTTGAGTATCGGTCGATACCCGACGTATATTTCAGTTACTTACGTTCTTGATTTTTGTTTTCAGGTGCATGCCTAATCGAGAAACCAGAAGCAACAAGAACGCTGAGCTAGTTGATCTATCACTGGAACAACTAGCACTTGTGGAACGCACAAACAAGAAAGCAAAGAAATCAGCTAAAATGAACAACAATCAGTTGGTTCGTGATGCAGCTGGTGCTTACAGAGACCAAGAGGGTCGGTTGTGCAATGAGCAAGGACAACGTCTGGATGGAGAGGGGATCGTCATGCCACCTGCTCCTGTTGTCGCTGCGAATGTCGCTGGGAACGCGAGGAATGATGTGGTTAATCGTGGAAGAACGATTGGTGAGTACAACAGGCCTGACCAGTTTTTCGCCAATCGGTCAGCGATTCGTCCTCCTGCGTTTGATATGAATGACTTTGAGCTGAAGCCTGCTTACTTTGCTCTTGTGGGACATCATCTCTTTCATGGTCTTCCTCATGAACATCCAATGGACCATGTAGAGAAGTCTGAGGACTTGGTCACTAGCATCAAGAGCAATGGAGTGTCCTACGACTATCTCTTCTGCAAGCTCTTCCCCTACTCTCTAGGTGGAGATGCGACCTACTGGCTGAGGCAGCTACCTCCTGGTTCGCTAAATACTTGGGAGGACACTAAGAGAGCCTTCCTGATCTACTTATACGATGATGCATGATCTGAGGATCTGAGGAATAAAATCTCTCAATTTTCTCAAAGACCTACTGAGGCGTTCAAGGCTGCTTGGATGAGATTCAGATCGTATCAGAGAGATTGTCCACATCACGGATACTCTGATGTGCAGCTGCTGGGTATCTTCTTTAGAGGAGTAGATTGGAGGTATCAGATGGCTCTGGACGCTTCGAGCAATGGTAATTTCAACACCAGGTACCCTGAGGATGCTTATGTGTTGATTGAAAACTTTGCATCTAGCAGTAGCACCAAGAGCGCAGACTTCGAGCACAAGAAGCTGGCTGGTAGCATGGATGGGTCGCAGATCGCTGAAGTTAAAGCTCAACTGGATTCTATGCACAGTCTTCTGCTGGGAAAGACAACAAAGGCCGTCCACTTCGCTGCCGAGAATGAAGTGGAAGATGTTAACTACATTGGTGGTTCTGGTTTTCAGGGTCAGCGATTTGGGTACAACACCAATCGAAACTTCACCAACTATGCTCAGCAAGGAGGGTACCAATCCCCACCACCCAAAGCTCCTGAGAGTAAGATTGAGGCTATGCTTGAACAGCTGGTTCAAGAGCAGGAGAAGATGACAGTAACCTTCAATGGGAAATTGGATGCTGTGTACACCGATTTGAGTGGAAGGATCGAGGCTCTAAATACCAATCACAGGATGCTGGAAACGCAAGTAGCTCAGACTGCAGCAAATGCCAAGGGAAAGACGGTTCATTCACACAATGCACACATCAATGCGATCTCCTTAAGTGCAGAAAATTTCGATGAGGATCCTGAAATCGCCAAGGCATCGATCGATACCCCCAGGTGTTGATCGATCCCGGTTACAATTCTGAAACAGGACACTTCCAAAACCCGTGTATCGATCGATACCCCATTGGTATCGGTCTATACTGAGGCGATTTCAGAGGAGACACCGGAGATGTCAACTGTGGTGCCTAACGAACTTGCAGAGAGAGTCTACATACCAAGGATACCTTACCCCAGAGTTGCTGCAAAGGCTAAGAAGGAGGTAGAGGACACCAGATGCAAGGCTATGCTGGATAAGCTGATTGTGGAGTTTCCCCTTGATGATGATAAATCTGTCAAGGATTATTCAACAGCAAGAGTATCGATTGATACCCTACCTGGTGTTGATCGATACCCCTCGCAGAACGAGCCAGAACTTGTGGAAACACGTGAGTTGATCAAAGAAAGAGTTCGCAAGCTCAAGAAGCTGAATCCTGTTCCTAAACACCTCAGAGATCCCATCTCTCCAAAGCAGCTGCGTGGCTTTGAGAAGATGGTAAGAAGGATTTCCCCTGAATCGTCTTTTGAAGAAGCTCTAGAGTGCCGTCCTCTGCTAAGTCACTTCAAAGATTGCAGAGAAACTGAGGAAGAGATTAAGGCACTCTTCATTAAGGCTAGAGGTACACCTCCACTTCAAGCATATCCTCAATCTTACTCTCATGAGCTTTGGGTGGTGGGGATTGGTACCCTCCTTGCTGAGCATAGTTGGTGAAGTTTCGATTGGTGTTGTACCCAAATCGCTGACCCTGAAAACCAGGATCACCAATGTAGTTAACATCTTCCACTCCATTCTCAGCAGCGAAGTGGACGGCCTTTGTTGTCTTTCCCAGCAGAAGATTGTGCATAGAATCCAGCTGAGCTTCAACTTCAGCGATCTGCGACCCATCCATGTTACCAGCCAGCTTCTTGCGCTCGAAGTCTGCGCTCTTGGTGCTACTGCTAGATGCAAAGTTTTCAATCAACACATAAGCATCCTCAGGGTACCTGGTGTTGAAATTACCATTGCTTGAAGCGTCCAGAGCCATCTGATACCTCCAATCTACTCCTCTAAAGAAGATACCCAGCAGCTGCACATCAGAGTATCCGTGATGTGGACAATCTCTCTGATACGATCTGAATCTCGTCCAAGCAGCCTTGAACGCCTCAGTAGGTCCTTGAGAAAATTGAGAGATTTTATTCCTCAGATCCTCAGATCGTGCATCATCATAGAAGTTGATCAGGAAGGCTCTCTTAGTGTCCTCCCATGTAGTTAGCGAACCAGGAGGTAGATGCCTCAGCCAGTAGGTCGCATCTCCACCTAGAGAGTAGGGGAAGAGCTTGCAGAAGAGATAGTCGTAGGACACTCCATTGCTCTTGATGCTAGTGACCAAGTCCTCGAACTTCTC
>PKML01006556.1:5329-16952 GCA_002933935.1 Eutrema yunnanense | reverse complement strand
CCTGGGAGTTGAGTGTCGGTTAGGTCGGGCAAGAGATTCCGGCGTAGTGCGTTTTCAGGGGTGATTAGATTTGGATCGGGGGTGCCGATTTGATTACGACGCTCAAAGTGGGATGCAATTAGCGAGGCGATCCGCTCTTCGTTCTTTTTGTTGATTTCCGCGAACTGTGCCGCCATGGCTTCCATAAAGGTGGTCGGGTCCGTGAAAACTGGGGCAGCTGGAGGTGGTGGAAGAGTCCTTGGAGGGTTGGTCTGAGTATCACCTCCAGTTGATAAGATTGGAGGAAGTCCTCCTTCGGTTGTCGGTAGCTCGGTACTGGTTGGATTAGGTTCGTCAATCCGAGGGTTTCGGTCATCGTTATCCGAGCTGTTAACGTTGACTACGGAAGTGTCGATCGGAAGAACCATTGCCGAACTCAATCAAACGATATCCAAAAGTACTGTTCTAAGGTTCCCCACAGTCGGCGCCAATTGTTGATTCGTAAATCACACAAGAGGGGTAAAACAGTACTTTTAGTCGGAATCTCGTTTATTGATCTAAGTCGGCGTTACAACAGAGTTTAAGTAAAAAGGCAAAGACAAGAAGGGGTTCGAGATCGGTAATGAGCTCTCTCTCTATTCTTTGTCTCTGCGGAAGTTCTGGATCCCCAAGAATGAGGCGATGGCCTCCTTATTTATAATGTCTTTGAGGCGGTTGAAAGGAGGATTTCTCCTTTTCCGAGTTCGATTAAGAAAAGGAAATCTTCCGGTTTTCTCGCCGAGATAAGGATAAGTTCCTGATATCTCGGAGAGTCGACCAAAGAGAATATTTCCTTTTCCGAGATCGGTGGGAAAAGGGAAATATTCCGGTTTCATCTGTTGTAATGAACCGGGCTTGTGATGGGCCTAGATCGGTAGCCGAGATGGGCTTTCAGTAAGATTCCGAGCTCGGCCCGTCGTTTTCGGGCCGACTTGTCTTCGATCCGAACCATCGTAAACCGGTCTTGATTGAACCGATCTCGGTTCGAACCGAGTTAAACCAGGGGGTGCTAATCCCCCCTCTAACAGTTACTGTGATGCGGATTATGCTACTGACCTAGATAGAAGAAGGTCCATTACGGGCTATGTTTTTCAGGTAGGAGGAAACACAGTTAGCTGGAGATCTGGACTCCAACAAACTGTTGCTCTCTCCACCACGGAAGCAGAATATATGTCTTTAGCATAGGCCACTAAAGAAGCTTTATGGTTAAAAGGTATTTGTGAAGATTTAGGATTTGAGCAAGGTGCTGTTAAGATTCATTGTGATTCTCAAAGTGCAATATGTTTAGCCAAAAATGGAGGATTCCATGAAAGGACTAAACATATACACACTCGATTTCATTTCATCCGAGATGTTATAGCTGACGGGAGTGCATCAGTTGTTAAAATTCACACAACACTGAATCCAGCAGACATCCTAACTAAGAGCGTACCTGGAAAGACTTTCGAGAGAGGCTTGGAGTCTCTCAAAGTGATAGCCTGAAGTGGAGAAGCTTGATGCCGAGGTGAGTTTGTTGATTTGTCATCTCGCAGTAAAGGAAAAGAGAATCAAAGGTGAGATCTTTGGTTTTCGAAAGGCTAAAATCAACAGCTAAGGATATCAGTCGATGTCAGAACTGGGAATCATGAAAGGAAATTTTACCTGGAGATTTGACGGGCCTTTTGGTGTTCTTGAGGTCGCCGAGAGCTGGAGGAGCGAAGGCGAGGCAGTTTGTTCCTAAGATCAGAGGAGAGAATCATCGGAAACGATGATACAGAGCGGCGGTTGGCGATGAAGCTCAAAGGAGAGTGTCGCTTCAGTGTTGCTAGGTTTTCGGAGGTTTGTCGGAGAGGATAAGTTTCGATGGAGACAAGGTGGAGTTTTGTGGGTCTGTGTCTCAATCGAAGCCCAAATACAAAATGGTTCAGTCGGACTTAAGGATTGGGCCTAATATAGTCAAAGCCCATTAAGATTGCAACGTTCGTCTACATAGAAGAGTCGTCTTCTCCAACAACCGAGTTACGAGAAATAACAAAAAAACAAGAGAGAAAGATCAAGAAAAGAGTTTCTTCGATCCTTGCAGAGAGTAGCTAGGGTTCTTCTATCTCCTTATCTTCTGTATTTCTTTCTGCTTCAAGACCTGATTGCTTCCTTGATAAGAACATGTTAGAGAAGAAGCAACTCGGTGAGAAACAGGGTGTGATCCACGATTGGGGATTTTCCAATCAGATAGTGTGATTCGTGAGGCAGTGGGTATACTCCCACGGACGTAGCCGAGAGGTGAACCGGGTCAACAGCTCAAGTGTCAGAAGCTACGAATCCTAAAATCAAGTTCGACGGATCAGGTCAAGGTCCAACAATTTCCTATTCTCTTATATCGAATCTAGGATTTTATCTATCCATTCCTGTTGGAGCGTGTTTGAGCACGTCTCCCACAAATCAATTTGTATCGAGGAGGTTCGGGGATTTTCTGTTAAGATAGAGCCGGTTGCGTCCCGGTCGGCAAATGAGGAGGAAGATGTGATTTATAGCTGTGCCTGGAGGGCTGCCTACGTACCCCGGGTTGGGGATCAAGCCATTCGTAGTTCGTTAGGTCGGTCGGTCGTCAGGTCGGGTCGGCCGTCAGGTCGTGTCGGAAGGTCGGGTCGTCCGTCAGGTCGGGTCGCCATGTCGGGTCGTCCGTCAGGTCGTGAGAGCTGGGAGATCTGCGCCGAGCTGTGAGAACTGCGCCGAGTTGGGAGAGCTTCGCCGAGCTATGAGAACTGCGCCGAGCTGTGAGAGCTGGGGAGCTGGGAGAGCTGTCGAGCTGAGAGAGCTGCCGAGCTGTGAGAGCTGCCGAGCTGTGAGAGCTGCCGAGCTGTGAGAGCTTCGCCGAGCTGGGAGACCTGCAGAGAGCTGGGGAGAGCTGGGAGAGCTCTTTTTTTAGAGAGGGAAAATAACTTAGAGAGAGAGTGAGAGAGCTCAGAATGGGATGATATGACAATGAACTCCAAGGGGGTATTTATAGTGGGAGTTGAGCAGACAGCTCTCCGGTTTTTGGGGACGACGTGACGGTTCGTGAACAGTACCGGCATGTCGTGAACAGTACCCATCATGTCATGAGCAGAACATGGCATGTCGGTGAACAGTACCGGGCAGGTCGGTGAACAGTACCGTGCAGGTCGGTGAACAGTGTCGGGCATGTCGGTGAATAGTGCCGGGCATGTTGGTGAACAGTGCCGGACAGGTCGGTGAACAGTGCCGTATCTGCACAATGGATGTTGGGCTTTTGGTGTTGGGCTTTTTGCTTTGGAATGGACTAAAATGGGGATGTGCTCATCCCCACACCTACAATTCCTAATATAAATGCGTAACGTAATCACATTCCTTGCAATGATATACGACGTCGACCAAAGTTTATCCGGTACAATTTCTCTACAAACATCGCATTTGAAAACTAAATCGGCTTGGTTATATGGCGAATAGTAAAGAAGAGTGAGTGGATGTGCGTGAGCTTCATGTTTCACGGTTTCAGGCATTGAAACACGTCCAACATGTACATCGTACTCACAAATCGTAAGTGAAATTTGATCCGTATTCGCCACAGCTTGACACATGTACGTTGACTTTGGGGAATAGAGTAAAATCAAAGCGTGGTTTTTGTGAGATTTGTACGTGGTTTGGAATGCCATCGCAATCTGATGATGATTTTGTGCATTTGAAAGCTGCACCAATCAGATCGAGATCGCAACCGGAGCAGATATTTGATAGGTTTTGTGATTGTAATAAGATTAGGGTTTCAAATTATTTACAGTGAAAATTAGAGATGACTTAGTGATGAATTGATGAGTCTTGGTTTTGGATTTGACTATTAAAACAAGTTGTAATTTGTAGTAATTAACTAAACACTTGAGAGAATAATGTCATGCTAGTATATAATAACTAACATTTGGGATTCAAAGTCAAAAGATGCATTATGCAAAAAAATATTTGCCGATCTCATTCACTCATATTCTTTGTTTTTATTATGTGTGTAGTGTGTTGTAATTAGTTTTAACCAATCGAAACTAAATNCAGAGTAATCAACGTTTGTTTAAGTGAACACAATCTCAGCAAAGCTAATATTTCTCTTAGATCTGATCATAGCATCTAAAAACCGCATTGTAAGAAAAAAAACCCCAGGGATAAAGCCATGAAACTGAGCGAGATGAACACTACTCAAAGACTGACTTATCGATCAAAATTTCGGCAGGAGTAAGATTTCACTACCAAATCGAAAATAGAGGAAGTGGAATTGCACAAATCGTAGTAGCGGATCAGAAGCATCTTGGTCGTTCTGAGGCTTTCCCAGCAAATGCTTAACAAGGACTTGTAACGTGTTTTGTCCCTCATCGATGAGATTTGTACGTGGTTTGGAATGCCATCGCAATCTGATGATGATTTTGTGCATTTGAAAGCTGCACCAATCAGATCGAGATCGCAACCGGAGCAGATATTTTTCGTCTTTTGCGTCACCGATTGTCGTGAAGACATTACAATTTAATGTTCTTGATTTAGTTATTTGATAGGTTTTGTGATTGTAATAAGATTAGGGTTTCAAATTATTTACAGTGAAAATTAGAGATGACTTAGTGATGAATTGATGAGTCTTGGTTTTGGATTTGACTATTAAAACAAGTTGTAAATTGTAGTAATTAACTAAACACTTGGGAGAATAATGTCATGCTAGTATATAATAACTAACATTTGGGATTCAAAGTCAAAAGATGCATTATGCAAAAAAATATTTGCCGATCTCATTCACTCATCTTTGTTTTTATTATGTGTCTAGTGTGTTGTAATTAGTTTTAACCAATCGAAACTAAATTTTTTGGAATAACGAACTTTCATTATCAACTTGGGGATACATACAATACAATAACGTTGACATAATGACGGTGACGGATGTGAATGTTAATTAATCACAATGCTTGTGTCTAAGGCAGATAGATAACTAGAAATGACGATTTCATATAAGTATAGTCCTCGAATTAAATTATTAACTTCAAATGAAAAGCTTTAATCGTATTTGTAGATTTTGGAAGTAATTATTCTAAATTACTCAACTCTCAAGTACTTGCTAGCATATATCTCAAATTATGGGAAGCTCGGATTTTACGGAGAATCGGAAAAGAGCTTGGCACGGTTCAAGAAGTTGATGATCAAAATGGTGATGGTTCAAGTGACTATTGATGGTACTAAGCCATTTTGCTTCGAAATATCGGTTCGATTTGAAACGGGTGGTGATGAACGTGGATCTGAAGATGGATTGGGTTACTGTAAGACTTGTTTTAGTCTTTGTCATGACGAAGAATCTTGTCCTGAAAGATGTAGAGGAAGAGAATGATTTGAACTAAGATGGTTTCACATTTGGGATTCTAAGTCATAAGATTCAACCAAGCGAACCGTCAAGAGATCGTTAAACCGGCTCATCAAACCAAACCGGAAATACTTGGATTATGTAATCAGTATTCTTTTTAATTGTTAGTTTAGTTTAATAACGAGAGAATTGGTCCTCTTAATTATGTTTAGGAATCATTTCTCCAATTTTGTCATTTACGATTCCATTTTCCTTTCTTCATTTACGATTCCATTTTCCTTTCTTCATTTGTATCATAATCATTCGAAAAATGAAAAATCAAACAACAGAATTCTTTTATTTCAGACAACAATTTCAAGGAGAAGACAACAAAAATGAAAGCTTGTCAATAACAACAACAAATCAAGGAAAAAAGCGAACAAAAGAAAAATTATATAGAACTGAGAGACGCACCGCAGCTTTTCATAAACGAAGCATTTTGCATCGCCATCTGCAGCTTAAACTGCATCAACTCCATCTCTCGTTGAGCCTTTAACATTGCAGCTAGCTCTGAATTCGCCGAGCTTGTGCTTCCTCCTTTTTCTTCTTCTTCTTCTTCTTCCTCTTTCTCATTTTGAATAATTTCTTCCTCTTTCTCTGTTTGAATAATTTCTTCCTTTTTCTCACATGAATGTAAATGCGTACCGAAATCACATTCCATGCAGTAATACGCCCAGAGATTATCCGGTACAGTTTCTTCACAAACATCGCATTTGAAAACTGCACCAGGTTGGTTATAAGGAGAACTGTAAAGAAGAGTGAGTGGATGTGCGTGATCTTCACGCTTCACCGTTTCAGGCATTGAAATACATCCGACGTGTACATCGTAGTCACAGATCGAGCAGTTGTAAGTGAAAGATGATCCGTACTCACCGCACGCGTCACAGATGTACATTGACTTTGGGGGATAGAGTAAAGTCAAAACGTGGGCTTGGTGACACTTGTCGTTGATTTCACGTGGAAGGGCAAAACATGACTTGTGCAAGAAGTAATCGCAGTCTGATGACTTTGTGCATTTGAAAGCTTCACCAATCAGATCGAGATCGCAACCGGAGCAGATGATTTCGTCTTTTGCTTCGCATTTGTGACCGCGCAATGGATGGTTGTGACTCGGGTGCCTCACCGCTTGTCGAGAAGACATTGATGTTCTTGATCTGTATATGGGAGGTTTTGTGATTGTAATTAGCTTAGGGTTTCAATCTATTTATAGGGAAAACTGGAGAAGACTTTGTGATTATGAGTCTTGGTTTTGGATTTGACTACTAAATCAAGTTGTACTTTTTTTTGTCAGAGTCGTCCCTTTCATAAAACATATAAAACATATGTTTTAGACCACATTTAAATATTATACATGTTAAGGCCGGCCACATTTTGAATTTCCAAGTTGGCGTAGTGACATATTGTTGGTTTATCCCTTCTGGATAGATATTTTTGTTCGGAATATTTTACCCACATTTTACTTTTCTTACATTTTTTCTTTATTCTACATTTTCTGGTTTCCATATTTTTCTTCTTTTCCACTTGCAATTTTTGAAAAGAATTCTTTAATCATATTTCTTTTCACATAATATAGAACCAATATTCTAAACATAAATCTTTGTTTTCACCATTTTAAATAAAAATTAAATGTAGAATAACTATATATATATATGATAGAGTTTATATAAAAACCAAAACACATATTTAATTATATATGCTTTTTTGCATTATACAATTCAAACTGTGTAGTTAATTAGTTATATTTATATGGTTTTTTCAAATGTGTTTAAAATAGTATATATTAAATTACGAAAAATTAGAAAAACAAAACCAAAAAATAAATAAATCAGGACCACATATCCACCGATATGTTTTAAGCCTCCGAAATAAACGGGACGACACTGTTTATTGTGATTAACTATATGATTGGGAGAATAACATCACGCTCTAAGTTCTATATAACTAAAGATGGTTAACATTTGTGATTGAATAACCAAGTTGTTGGTGGTCGGGTGGTTCCCTTCCTGCGATGAGTGTCAGCCCTGTTGGTTTAGGCCAGGGATCCATTCCCCCACGGGAGCGAAATTACCAGGACAAGCACTTGGCCAAGTGGGACATTATAAATGGGCTGTGTCACTCTCACCCGAGAGATTAGTTTGGGCCTGTTTGGGCTTGTGATTACTCCCAGGAGCCGAAAAGCATAAAAAAAAACATTTGTGATTGAAAGTCGTGAGATGCATTATGCATGGAACTATTATTCGATCTAATTCACGCATATGACTTTTTATTATATGTTGTAAGTTACCCAATTATATAATTAATGATTTTCTTTCACATCTTTAATCTTTCATCCGTCCACGATATTTGCATTCACGTTATCATGTACACGCGAAGAGAAAGAGAGAAATAGTTTATTATAAATTTTGATTTACCACAAAGGCACTCATGTCTTTTGCTATTAAATAAGTGGGAAATGTGCTCGAGTTACATAATATGTTATTTCTTGTAAAAGTACTTTGAATAAGTGCTATAGGGTGTAAATATTTCATATATTAATTGAGAATGATTGTTAAAAATTAACATTACTTTGACATGTGGTTTACAACATTGACATGCTGATATGTCATCATTAGAGAGCTCCTAAGACTTATATAAAAATAGACATAAATAGCTAAACTATTTACAACTTATGTCATTCACATTAATTTGGTTAGAAAATACTATAGTTTATATCAATTAATTATTTAATATTCAGCATTTAATTTATAAAGATATCTTATAACTTCCATTTGCTACCAAAATATTTATTAAAAATTTAGTATATCATATTAATTATTTCTTTAACATTATATTCTTTCTCTCATATTTGTTTGATCTAATATTTGAAGAAAAAAAACTAAATCATCACATCATCCATATAATAATAAAAATAATTTCATGAATATTATAATTCAATTTTTTTAAACAAACATTAATTACTCAAATGGTGAAAAAATATGTGTGACTAAAAAGTCTCACATCGGAAATAAAGATATATGGTGTTTCATAGACCTATTATAAAAAGATCCAAAATATAAAAGTAAGAAACTTCAGTTAACTTAAANTCCGACGGATGGGAGTCGTCGGAAATCCGTCGGCAGTATGTCGGCAACATCGAATTGCTCGGAAAGTCGTCGGCAGTATGTCGGAAGTCCGTCGGAAATACGTCGGAAATCCGTCGGAAAGCCGTCGGAATTTCCGACGGATGGGAGTCGTCGGAAATCCGTCGGCAGTATGTCGGCAACATCGAATTGCTCGGAAAGTCGTCGGAAATCTGTCGAAAAGTGTCCGACGGATTATGGTCGTCGGAAAGTCGTCGGAAATTCCGACGAATTTCCGACGGGTTCACGCATCTTTGTTTTTATTATGTGTGTTGTAAGTTTTAACCAACCGAAACTAAATATTTTGGAATATCGAACCTTCATTATTAATTTGGAGATACATACAATAACGTTGACATCAGTGCCGTTCCGGATATTTCGGAGGCTTAATGAATATTGGTGGATATGTGGCTTTGATTTATTCAATTTTTGTTTTGTTTTTCTAAATTTTCGTAATTTAATATATATTATTTTAAACACATTTGGCTTCATCAACTCCACGATGTTCATCATATGGCTTCTTTTATGGAATAGATGAAAGTAGTGGAGCCGATGAAAGAAAATGATTCTTTCAGAATTGTGGAAGGATTCTCCTCTTTTGACTTAATTCCATCTTCCAAGTTGTGCCACCAGAGCAAGGCTCAACAACAAATAAATTTCTTTGGGATCATTTTGTTTAATGTCTTTTGTGCTTTTTCGATTTGATTTTCTGTTTTACAGATTCAGTTTTGGTTTTTTTTTTCTTACTGTTCCATTGTTAATTGATTCAAATTACATTCTGAATCACTCTTATGTCATCTAAAAAGTGTTTGGTTTAAAAATCATAGCAAGTTTGTGTTCAGTATATTAAGTTATTAAACTCTACGTAAACAGAAATTAAGTTCAAATGAACTTACATTATATGAAAAAAAAACACACATTTGAAAAAACCATATAAATATAACTAATTAACTATACAGTTTGAATTGTATAATGCAAAAAAATCATATATAACAAAATATGTGTTTCGGTTAGTTTTATATAAACTATATCATATATAGTTATTCTACATTTAATTTTTATTTAAAATGGTGAAAACAAAAAGATTTATGTTTAGAATGTTAAATTAATAACAATGCTTGTTTCTAGAGTAATAGCAATGGATGGCTTTCAATAATATTAAAATTAGTTTTTAAGTTTAGACATTGTTCATATGTACTGTTCACAAAGGAAATGTCATGTAAACCTGATGTGTCCATAATTTGCATAGTTTAAGCATGCATATCATGTAGGTTTTAGATCATTTACTTGGATCTTCATGGCATTTCATACTTGTTTTGTCCCATTTATAGTATTAGGAAATGCATTAGGTCCTAGTGAGTCTTTTGCATGTCTTTGAGGAGTTTTCTAGGCGTTTGGAGATTTTGTGCTTAAAGACTAGAGAGGAACCATCCGGAACGTCTCATAGAACCGATCAGACGAAGGCGATCCGATTTGATCCAGCTCTTGGAGTTTTCATGAGAGTTGTAGCCCGATGAGTCCTCTAACCATAGGAGTTGGAATCAAGTCATTCGGACGTGTGGTTTGAGAGATATTGCTGATTTACCAGAGATATGTACGCTTGGCCGAGACGGTTTCTTCAATACCGAGTTCACTGGTCGGTGTAACTGGTCGGTGTAACTGCTCGGTGTGGAAACAGAGGGAAAATTCCTTAACACCGACGTGTGGTACCGAGGAATGACGTCGGTATTGAAGGGTCTCCACTCCGAATTAGCCTCAGTGGTCTTCACCAAAGTTGTAGAGGAGTGAATCAGCTTTACATAGGAGTTTGAATCGGGTTATTTGAACGTATGGATAGGGAGATCAGACAGATTTACTGAAGGTATGTCCGTCTGGCCGAGAGAAGATGAAACCGTCCAAATAACCGGAAAAACGAAGGCATTCCGAGATGAATCAACTCAAATTGTCTTCAACAAAGTTGTAGAGGAGTGAATCAGCTTTACACAGGAATTTGAATCGGGTTATTTGGACATATGGATAGGGAGATAAGACGGATTTACTGAAGGTATGTCCGTCTGGCCGAGAGAAGACGAAACCATCCAAATAACCGGAAACAAAGAAGGCATTCCGTTATGAATCAACTCAAATGGTCTTCATAAGAGTTGTAGAGGGACGAGTTAGCTGTCTACAGGAGTTAGATTCATGTCATTCGGATGTCAGGTTCAGAAGTTATGACCAATTCACTGAAGACATATCCAAGTTTCGGCCGGGTCAATACCCGGTTTGTCCCGGTTTGACCCGGGTCCGACCCAACTCAGCAAACACTTTTTTATATTTTAGAGATCTGATTTTTAGATCTATCTCACTTTTTATCCATTTTCCCTTTTTTCTCTCTCTTTTTCTCTCTAGAACAAGACCTTGTCTTTTTATGGTTCTTGGGATTTTTCATTCTTTTGATTTATGCAAGTTTAAGGTTATATCTTTTCATCTCTATCTAATCTTCCACATTCCTATTCCCTAATCATGATTAACATCACATCTTTCACAAGATTTGATGTGTTCTTCATGATTAGTGAGTAGATCTTTTTAAGCTCATGGATGAGGTATATTAGGTGAATTTCGTGGTAGATCTTGATGTCTAGGACTTAGTTTACATCTTCCTTCTCTTATTTGCTGCTCATAATGCTAGATTAGGCTAGATATAGTTAATATAGATCATAGGGAATTCATGCACACAAGGTGTTCGATGAAATTCCCAAAGAACCAAATAAGAGATTTTGCTTTCTTAGCCTATGAAAGTAGTTGTCTAAGGAGCATTAGGGCCATAGGAGCCTATGTTTATTGCTTGTTAATCATCCTATCACAAACGATGGTTTGTTCTTGATTTGCATGATTAACAAAGTAATTAAGACCATGAAAGTGGCTTAATCTTGTTTAAGTGTTCTAGGCTAAGGGAATTGCTTGTTTGTGTGAAATGACATCTAGCTAGACCATTAAAGGATCCAAAATCAATAACCTCATCCAAGAGCTTGCCTTTATCTTATTGTTAAACTCGTTTATAGTCTTTGCTTACTTGTTTGCTTGTTTATTTGAATTATTTAGGTTGTTTAGAAACCAAAAACCTCTCTTGTTAGCTTAACTCGTTTAGTTG
>PKML01006519.1:37457-72102 GCA_002933935.1 Eutrema yunnanense | reverse complement strand
ATATATAGAAACTAAGAAATCTGTAAGATATGTTTAAAAAGATATGTTTAACTGACAAAATAATTATTATTTTAGTTGATAAAATATTTTTTTCACAAACGAAAGAATAACATAAAGTATCAGATTGTAAAATCTGAATGACTCAATAAAAACAATAAAGAAAACCCTCTGAATTGAATTATTACAAACGCATGATCCGTCCGGATCAACGATTGTGTCGAATTCACGGTTATTTGCTGAGTTTTTACGAGTTTTATTGGATTTTATAGTATCGGGTTTTAGAGTTATTAACGAACCGGATTGTTGTATAGATCTCGGGTTTTAGAGCTATAACCGGACCGGCTGGTCGGACCAAGATCTAAAAACATTGCATTAAATCTATAAAAAAAAAGTTATCATGCGCGGACGCACGGGTGAAAATCTAGTTTTATTTAAATTGAACTATTTTTTTGTTTTTTTGGTATTTAGGATAAATTTCG
This sequence comes from Eutrema yunnanense, assembly GCA_002933935.1. Classification (NCBI taxonomy): domain Eukaryota; kingdom Viridiplantae; phylum Streptophyta; class Magnoliopsida; order Brassicales; family Brassicaceae; genus Eutrema; species Eutrema yunnanense. The sequence continues at coordinate 71,623 of PKML01006519.1, read as the reverse complement.
GGTACCCGAAACCGGGCGGAACCGAACCGAACCTGACCCGAAAAAAAGAAATACATGAATGGGTCTTAAACCTCTAGTACCGAAATACCCAAAACCCGAAACAACCGACCTCAACCCGAACGGGTTCCCGAATGTCCATGCATAGGAGAAAGTATGAATCATTTCTCCCATACCAAGCCCGAGAGGCTTGTTTTAAGCCATATATTGCTTTTCGCAGCCTTAGAACTTTGTCTTCTTCACCTTCGACTATGAATCCGGGTGGTTGTGAAACATAGATCTTCTCTTCAAGTTCTCCATTGAGAAACGCCGACTTCACATCCATTTGATCAAGGTTCTACTTCATTTATGCCACGAGAGCAAAAATGACTCGTATTGTGCAGTCTTTAAACCGGCTCAAACGTTTCAAGATAATCAACACCATATTCTTGATAGAATCCTTTCGCGACTATCCTCGCCTTGTACTTGGTTGGATCTCCATTCACATCAGGCTTGATACGATATATCCATTTCACACATATGATGTTTTTCTTCTCTGGTTTCTTTACAAGATACCAAGTCTTGTTCTTCTCTATCATCTTAAATTCTTCATTCATGTCTTCTCACCATTATTTAATCTCAGAGGCTTCATCGTATGCTTGTGGTTCCTCCGACACGAGAAAACAAGCCTCATGTACTTGAGCCGAATCTTCAAGACTTGTATCTTTTTTGGTGGTTCTGAGGTTTCACCACCTTATTCTTCTTCATTTTCATCACCATCACCAAGTTGACAATGAACATGGCTAGAGATTCTTTGATTTTGCTCTGTTTGAGGCAATGGCTTTATTTATGGGCAAGCCTCACCAAATTCCTTTTGACTTCTTCTTGTCTTTCCTAATCCCACTTCTTTCCATCTTCAAATGCAACGTCCCTTGATATCTCCACTTTTTCATTTTGTAAGATGAGCACTCTTTAGCCTTTTGATTGGTCCATGAATCAGTAGAGCTTTGATACCATGTCTGAAACTTATGAATTTTCACTTAAGTAAACAGGAGAACTTTTATTTATCAGAACTGAATCTGAAGAACTATGTTCTTTTACGTTACAACAACAACTTAAAATAGATTTCGAAACAATACGAAAGTTAAGATTGTAAATAAGTCACGACTCTTAACACAAATAAACTTAACATACATAATAATCATTACTAAACTCAATTATCGATCAACAACCTGGACTAAAAAAGGCTAGCCTAAATACTCAGATTCTGGCACTATACCAGTATATTTGTCAATTGTCATAAGCCTCTTTTATTTTGGCCGAGCTTGAATAATCTCAAGAACCATGTCCATTAACTTTGAAATTGTAGAATCTGAGATATTGACAATCTGTTTTGCATTAATGGAAATTCTCTTTTTATGTTGTATAGGATAAGCATCTTGACAACTGACGAATTGCTTCAGATAGTTCCAATGCTCTCTCATGACAACAATGTCTCCATCGTGCTTAGCTCAACCAACCGGAATGAGATGGTTTAGTCTTGAATCTTATTAGACATTTTACGTCAAATCTCATGTTCACCACCTAAGAAACGCAGTTTTTTAAAAAATGTTATTCTTCTTCCTTAATCCATCGCTCTGTTTCTTATACCAAACCTTAAATGCTCTCTATCTTACTTTTTAATGGCTTAATAAACTTTAGAAACACACAGTTCTACGCAATTTATTCAGTAGCATCTTCTTCTGGTTTCATACTTTAAACATACACAATACACAGATAGATATAGGTATATAAATATCACAGCTGCATCTCGCTCTTCTTCTCATCCCAACCATTGTTTTTCTTGAAACCTACACAGTTGAATCAAGATTCCGATGAACATGTGTCTGTGTTGGTTCTGCTACACAAGTAGGAACAGAGCTTCGTATTTACCAAATTCGCTTAAGTCTGATTCTGCAGAATTAGTTCCTCTTCATTCTCACTCTTTGTATTTGCTTTGATTAGACCTCATCGAAAATGGCTGATGACAAGAGCCTCTGAACAAACTCTGATCTCTTCCTCTTCTCTTCCTGATCTTTTGATGAGACGGGTGAGATGCACGCTTGTCTCTTGCTGAAAAAGTAAATGCTTTTCAAAGACTAAACCTTTACACTCTAAAATCAAATAGAGAAGCTAAAATATATAAACTATACCGCTCTATTTGTTTCTCCTCGGATACTTTTCTGGTTTGGCGTGTCACCGGTGATAAGTGTGATCGTGTAGGTGAGATAAATGACGACAGAAGAGGATCAGGAGTTCCACTTGCTGCAGCAGAACCATTACGAGAAGAAAGTCCTAACAACCTTTGTAGATCTCCTTCTTTTAGCTCTCTCCGAAGAAGGGAAAGCGTAGAGTTTGAACTGCTTTTCCGTGATTTCCTCTTTCTCTGCATGTAGGAACTCATTAAGGAATTCAACAGAGCAACATTGTTCCATGGTAAGAACTAAGAAAATCTGTGAGTATAGAAAATGATAAAAATGTGACCAAAAAAGAAAATGGTAATGAAGGATATCTTGAATAAACTCCCATGGTGAAGCGTTATGTGCGCTACGATATCAACTCCCACTTTTAGAGAGCAAACAGGGCATACCTGCAAAATAACAGATTTCCTCATCTTAAGATCTAATGTACACAGTTGGTAATAAACTTTTGAATTCTAAGTTGATTGTTAAAGTATCAGTGTCAAAGTATTGCAGTGCAGCAAAAGACATTGAGAGAGAGAGAGAAAGAGCAATACCGCGTTCTTTGACTCTAAAGTATGTTCATCATCTATGTGACAGCACAAGCCAATGATATCATACGATTCTGCACAGAACGGGCAAGCAAACTCCTCCTGGAAATCATCATCTCCATCTATTTCTTCAAAGCCCATTAAAATCTCTGCATTTTTTAGGGGAGAAGATCTTATAAATTACGAGCATAATATTGGTAAAGACATAAAATTTTCACCTAGCCAAGAGACAAAGATACGAAAGAAAAACATAACTAGACTGCAAGAGGCAACCTGCTGAATCATGGTACCCTTCTGATCAAAACTCTAATCCAAATTCTAGTATTAAGTGTATAATACCCAAAAATCCGACACAGAACAAGCGTAAAGGTAATATAGTCTTTTAGTGTGTGTTTCCTGCACTTACTTTCTGAGGAGCAGAGCAAACTTAAACTTTAATCAACTTAGCAGGATACAACTTAGAACCAATACGTAAAAGATCATCATTCCTCTACTTTGTACATACTACTGAAATCTATGAAAGTACTAAGAACAACAAAACTTTCACTGCATTATCTCTCATTTTTACAGCTCCACAAACGCAACAAGTTCACAAACTTCCCTTCCAAAGCTCAAAACTAGAGCCAAAAAGGCAGAAACTTACACATGAATCAAAAACATATGGAAAAAGTTTTCAGCTTGGCACAATCAATAAAACATGAATAAATGATGTTTCATCAAAGCTATGTGACAAAAGGGAAAAAAAAAAATCGAATTTTTCAGCACCCAAAAGCATATTAATGCCCTTCTTGAGCAGGCCCTCACAAATCAAACTAATAAGCTAGGAGCTCTAATCAATTTGATTTAGCAACTTAAGCACCACTATAGTTTCAAATTTCACAAAATTTCTGGGTAAATAAGCAAGTTCGTTAATTTTTTTCATGGTAAAGCTCACCAGATCGGGATCGAAGCGTGGACAGGAATCTCTTGGAATCAGCGTCCATCTCCGGCTTAAAACTTGCGAATCTAGCAAGAAAAGGAGAAAGCTTTTTAGCAGCAAATCCCAAAAACGGATCGATCCTAATAGAATGGAGACGACGATTTTTCTGGGTAGGAGGAGAGAGGAAATGAAAGTGCGATGCGAGAGAGGATTATTTAATCCCAGAAGATGATGGACTGGTTAAGACCGAACACCGAATTCCGGTTCATCGATTTTTTCCGGTTATTAATTCCCGGTTCAGCGTTTTCTCTGATTTTTTATTTCTTCTGATTTTTCTATTTCATCAATTTTTCTTCTCCAGCCCTAAATCCACAAATCCTCTTCTTCTTCTTCTTCTTCTTCAGGTATGTTTCCTAAATTAGTTCTTCAATCTTCATATTCAGTTTAAGATTGTTCTTGTTTGATTAAGCATCCCTGTCCAATTTTCTCCGGCTTTGAGTCTCTTAAGCTCTCTAATTTGTTTTGTATCGAATCACAGTTTATTGGTCGTCGTGTTTCGCCTGGAGTAAAGTTTAACATGGCCTAATTTATTTGTATATAGTCTTGAAGTTTGATTCGCTCTGCCATTGAAGTCACCACGACCTTATACATATATTGTTAACATGTTTTCCGGCATAAAGATCATACCTCGTAACGAGGTAAAGTTACTACCTGAATTTTTGTTTTGTTTGTGTTCTGTCTGGCTTGAGTTTGATGTTATTCTAGTTCCGATTAAGGTTCTTGATGATAGTTCGGATGGAGAAAATGAGAAATCTAAAAGTGGGAAGGATAGAAGACGAAAGAACAAGGAGGTTAATAGAAAGGAAGGTAGGAGAGAAGGAAGTAAGAGAGACGGGAAGAAGATTGATAAGGGTGGAGATGACGAGACAGGAGAAGGGGATATTGTTAGAAAGAGCATTGGTCTGGATTGGATGCTGCCGCCAACCCGAAAGGCGGATCCGAACCCGGCTTTAGATGTAGAGGAAAATTTGGAGGAAAGTAGACCTGAAGAGGTGAGGGAATTTTGCTTTGGAGTTATTAATCTAACTGGTTAGATGGTTAGTTTTATGATTTCTTTTTTCGTTCTCTCGACCAGGTTACTAAGGTAAACCCAAGGGAACTAAATCCTTATTTGAAAGGAAATGGATCCGGTTATCCCGAGGACGAATCCGAGGAAAGACGCGGTAAAGATCAGCTTTTACCGACTTCTGTTGTTGGAGATGGGGGTGCAAGTTGGAGAATGAAAGCTCTCAAGCGTGCAAAGGAACAGGCTGCGAGAGAAGGGCAAAAGCTTGAGGAGGTAAGTTGCGTAATTAATCATGGTGTTATGATTTAGTAGTCACTCTTTGGCTTTTGAGTATCGTCTTATCATTTGAGGGTCATGCAGGTTGCTGGAGAACGATGGGGTTCTCTTGGTAACCTTGTTGAGTCTGTGGCATCCAACCGAGCAGCTCCATCTCGTGCCCATTTGAATGCTATTAATAATAGAAGAAGAGGGAACAATGAAGAGAATGATAAAGAAAAAAAAACCGAAAGAATTTCTGAGAAGGTACTTTGAACCGTTTATGTTACTTCTGATGTGCTTTAAGGTTACTACTGTTTCAGACTGGGAAATGTGACAGCTAATATTCTGACCTCGTGACGTGTTTCAATTTAAGGGTAATGATCGGGATTATTTGAAGGATGACTCGCCGCGTCATCGTGTATTGAGAGCACCCAAAACTGATCCTTCATTATCCTGGGGAAAGAGAAAGGGTCAAACTCATAGAAACGAAGACTCGAGGCTTATATCTGAAGCTGCAGCTCACTTGAATAAGTTTTCTAATGATGGAAACTTCATGAAGGAAATGATTTCTACGCAGAAGAATGAATCAGTGTCTCCCATAGAGACTCGTGGAGAACGCAGAAGTGATGTGGAGCAGAAAACATTACCGTCAGAGACCAATAAGGATGGTGGTGAAGGGACTCTTCGCGGTATGGAATCTTTAAGTGTAAATCAACTGGCTGCTAAAGCCTTGCAGCTCCGTATGAAAGGGAAACTTGAAGAAGCCCAGAAACTTACGGTGAGACAATATCTTTTTTTGTTCTACATCATTCTCTCACCTTGTGCCGGAGTCCTTTTCCTGATTTCATTCTCTAAGTAAATTTGGTTCAGCTGTTTTACCTGCTTGCTTCTGAAATGAATTCTCTTGATTTTCACAGGAAGAAGCAGAGAGGCTGAAAGCAAAGCAAGCTGTTGGAGACGATTCATCCAAAGAACACTGCATCAGAACTACAGTGAGGTAAATTTGCTTTTATTTCTGAGCTGTTTAGGGCTTTGATACGAGACTATGGTTAAGGTGTTCTTTAATGGTTAGGGTGTCTAGTTAAAAGAGTTTTGGTGTTTTCTTTATGAAATAGATTTTGGTGTTTTTCTTTTTTTGCATTAGGTTTATGTTTAAGTTGTACTGTGGACCATATAAGGTCGTCTATTGATTAATGACAGGGAGGAACTTCCTTGAATTAACCCTATTCTCTAAGAGAAGCTAGGGAATAGGAAGCTTAGCCTAAATCTTTTTCTCTCTTCTCACGTTAACAATGAAAGCAAAATCGCAAGCTCGTATCAGGTTTTTCTTTTTATGTCGAATTGTTTTGATTTTATAGTTCATCTTTTTCTAACTCATTAGGTACCCTATCAAAGATATGTCGGGTAAAAGGAAGAATGAAGATAATACGGATATGCATCTAGCCAAAAGCATAATGCAGAACAAACAGTACAAAACATCTAATCAAGCTGCGGATGATGAGTATGACTATGGAGACGCTCCAAGCAAAAAGTCCCGGAAGCAGGAATCGTCCGGTAACATTCCTGAAAGGGAAAACCGCGTGAAACGCATCATGACTCAGCAAGAACGCTGTCTTTTCTGTTTTGAGAACCCAAAGCGGCCAAAGCACTTAGTTGTGTCAATCGCAAACTTCACCTATCTGATGTTACCACAACAGCAGCCCCTTGTCCCAGGCCATTGCTGTATCTTGCCAATGCAGGTATATATTTATACATCTAAAGAGACTCTTTATTTCACCTTAATTGCTTCTTGTATTAATGATTGTTTTTTTACTACACAGCACGAGGCAGCCAGCAGAAGTGTTGACGACAATGTTTGGGACGAGATTCGTAACTTCAAGAAGTGTCTTATAATGATGTTTGCAAAAGAAGGAAAAGACGCTGTGTTTCTGGAGACAGTGATTGGTTTATCTCAGCAGCGTCGCCACTGTTTGATCGAGTGTATCCCAATCCCTCAGGAGATAGCAAAAGAAGGTCCTCTTTACTTCAAAAAGGCGATCGACGAAGCTGAGAGTGAGTGGAGTCAGCATAATGCAAAAAAACTCATAGACACAAGCATAAAGGGTCTCAGGAACTCTATACCCAAGAACTTCCCTTACTTCCACGTCGAGTTTGGTCTAGACAAAGGGTTTGCTCACGTGATTGACGATGAGCAGCAGTTCAATAGCAATCTTGGACTGAATGTAATCAGAGGAATGCTCGAGTTGCCGGAAGAAGACATGTACAGGCAAAGAAGGCATGAATCGGTGGAGAGCCAGAAGAAAGCGGTTGTGAGCTTTGCACGCGAATGGGAACATTTTGATTGGACGAAACAGCTCGATTAGAAGATTGATGGTTTGCTCGGTAAACCAATCATCTGATGTGTTAGCCCTTATCAACAGAAGGATTTCTTGATTAAAATGTGTTGAGAGGATGATAATATCATTAGCCCTTAAACTAGGACTGTCCATTTTGTGACGAGTTCTCCGACCCGACTCATACTCCTCCCAAAAATTTCTTCTCATACTTGTACCTGTTAAATGAACATGATTGAGACAGTTTAGTTTGTTCCAACGAGTAAAGGGGGTCAGATTCTTGTAGGGTATTCAAACTTTGTGTTTAAGAGATTTAAATCTTGAAAATAATCACATATTACTCCAATTAGTGAAAGTTTGGATAGTATGTGGTATCCAAACTATCTAAATTTAATTTTTGGTATTTTATCGGTTATATTTTAGACAATATTTTTAATGGTGAATTTGATGAATACCCAAAAATCTATACAAAACAAAGAATATACCCACACAAAAAAATGGAGTAACTATTTCATGATTGAACTGCCGCTTTTAACCCTTACTAGATTCTCATTCGCGCATCCGCACATGGTATTTCTTTTTATAGATTTAAAATAAAATTTTATAACATGAATTCATTATGTGGACATATATTTTTTTTTTAATCCGTCCTAGAACGGGAGTTCAATATGAAAAGTAACGGTCATTCATTATGGGGAGAATTGGAAATTTAGAGCAAAAAATCAGAACTATTGTCCCCTTAGTACTTATTGGTAGATTATTGTCCACTTAGTATTTATATTAAGGTTAATCCAGTTTTACCCCTTAAAATAATAATAATCAATAATTTAAAAAATCAAAATTAAAATAAAAAAGCATTGATAAAAAAGGGAAAAAAGGAAAAAGGGTTCGAAAAAAGAAAAAAAAATTTTAAAAAGGGAAAAAAAAAAATCAACGACAAAGGAAATCTTTTTAAAATCTTTTTTTCCTAAAAAACGATTTCAAACCGATTTAAAAATGGAAAAAAAAAATATTTTTAAAAGATTTTCAGTTGTTCCTAGATTTTCTCTTAGATTTTGTTAACCATTTGGTAGAATACGTATTCTACATTCAGTAGAATCAAGACAAAATAGTAGAACTTCAATTCTACAACAAAATAGAATATAGAGAAAATGGTAGAATTTCTATTCTACAAAAAGTAGAATATAGAGAACATGATAGAATGCGAATTTTATAATTAGTAGAATACATATAACATTGTAGATAACGGATTCTATAGGGATAGTAGAATGCTATACAAATAGTAGAATACCTATTCTATACTTGGTAGATTTTAGAGCAAATACTAGAAGCCAAATTCTACAATTAGTAGAACATGGAAAAAAAAAAAAAATTAAAAAATTTCATAAGATAAATTACATAATATATATTAATTACTTAATATGAATTTTCAGAATTTTTAAAGCAAGAATAAATATTTTTTTTGATTTTTTTAATATTTAATAAAGGGTATTTTGGTCTAAAAGTGGCATATCTCAAATAAGTACTAAGGAGACAATAGTTCTGATTTTTTGCTCTAAATTTCCAATTCTCCCTTCATTATGTGGACATGATTTTTTTCTAATCAGCCCTAGAATGGGGTTAAGTTTTAATTTTTTTTTCTCTAATGTTTAGTTCTGGTTTTTAGACAAAATATATTTGTGGATGTGAAAGTTTAAGATGTGTTAACATTTTTATTTTTTGGTATAGAATGTATTATATAGTTTGCTAAAAATTTAATCCATAATGAAGGCGGGCGACAAAATTGTATTTGTTACGAACGATTTGTTTGTTTTTGTTTTTATGTTTTGTATGGAAAATATGTTTGTGTTATGACATGTATGATTCAAAATTAGTAATTTTAGCTACCCAAATTTTTTGACCCGTTTTGTTATCCATATTTTGAGTTCTATATTTTATTAAAAATATGTTTTTTAATACCTCAATTATCCATTTTGACTCTTAACCCACTGTTTTGTTATTAATATGCGAATAAAGCATTATCATAAATGTTTTTTATAATCAACATAAATATCATATTATTTACACCTACAAATCATCATAAATATTATACCTATTAAAGCCATATTTTATACCATATATAGATTTTGGTTTTTCTATAAACAAAAAAAAAAAAAATCTTCTATATACAATATTATCAAACCAGAAAGTGTATGAATGCTAAATATTTGTGGTAAATCAAATCTTAACAAAACCCTAAATATAAATTGCAATTTTTTTTGTAAACTAATAATTTTAAAAAACTAAAATATTTAATATAGTATGCCATGTTTGGTAACTGGTATAGGATACCCATATAAATGATAGCTTTATAGGGATTTTTTTTGTTTGGACACAAAAGTGCTTGATCAACTCGTATAGGTATCCATATTATTTTATTTTTTATTTTTTATTTTATATTCTTAATTAAAAAATTACAAATAATAAAGACGAGAAGCATATGGAGTCATAATTAAAACAAATAAAATTACGAAAAATTTAAAATGCAATATACAATATGCTAATAAGCACACTATACAACTAATAAAACACACATAACTTAATTAGTACAATAGACTCAACTCACAAACTTAAAAATCTCTTTAATCATGAAACATTCCGAATTTTACCCATATGTGTGTGACTAAAAATCTCTTTAAAAATCTTATGCATCTGGAGTGGCTTCATGAACACCGTTCATACCACCAAGAGCCATTTGTGTAGAAAATTTGGAAAATTCAGTTGCTTCAACATTCGGAACAGTTTTATTACATGTTGGAGTAGGGGGTGCTTGAGATGAATACGACATCATCAATCCATAGTATGAAGGATAGTTTGGAACAGCTGACGGCATGAAGAAATTTGGTGGATAACCATAATTTGGTATATGCTGGGGTTGGTTGGAATATTGATTTTGAAATTGATAATTGTTGGGATTTAGATTGTTAAAAGGGTAATTAGAAGAATTTTGGATGTTAAAAGGGTTATTGTTGGGATCAATTTCACTAAAATAAAGTCTTAAGTTAAACAACAATTTATTTGAGGCTAATAGAAAAAATATACTCCCCCTGTTTTTTTATAAGGGGTTTTTCCTAAAAGCCTAAGAATAAAGAAAATCTTTTTTTTTCCTTGAAACATTAAACACTACCGTAACAGCATTTAGTTATCCAATTAGGAAGAGGAGTATTAATGTTTCATGATAGTACCGAGACTACTAATGAGTATAATTAATTAAATTTTGCATGGGAATGTGAGAAACTCTTATAAAAAATAACAAAACAAAATGTCTAAAACCCCTTATAAAAAAAACAGAGGGAGTAGTAAAAAAGACGGTTTTTTTTCTGTGTCCAAATCAAATGAAACAAGTATATATATATAACTATTATGAAATAATTTATGTTAAATAATTCAGATGAAAAAAAAATCCAGAATCTGAGCAACCAATCAATGCATTCCACGTGTATTATATATATATATATATATATATATATATATATATTATTTATCAAATAAATGTTTTTAGCCATTTAAAAAATGTTATGTGTCCCACTCAGATTTTATCAACACAGTTGAACTGCAAACAAGCCACCTCATTTACAACTTTTTTTTACGTAACCATTGTAGTGTTTTCAACTGTTGATAATTATTATCAACAACCCCCATTGTAGATAGTCTTACAGACTAAAAGATGTGTCGCCGTATTACCATTACATTTTACATGCGTACAATATATTTGGGAGAATTTATATTTCCATACTATTATGTCCTCAATCAGATTGATAATTGACAAATCTTGTTGTTGACCTTGAATACCTTTGATTAAACTTTCATTATCTCCTTCAAATACGATCGAGTCGTATCCCATTATCCAAACATTTTGCATTGCACACAACAAGGATTTACCATCAGCTTCTAAACTTGTAACGAAGTCCCTAAATTAACTGAGCCCCATTGCTGAGCCACTCCATCATGATTCCTTATAATCCATCATCCCACAACCCTCCTAGTAGTTGGATCGAATGCATCATCGTAATTACATTTAAATTGTCCTATCTCGAGACGTTTCTAAATTGAAACCTTAGATTTACATTGCTTCACTTTTTCATCATTATTAGATGTTATCCATTCGTTAACATAAATTTTGGAATGTTCGACATCCTTTTTATAATTAATCTTTTGTTTGTTAGAAAGTAAGTTGTTTCGGGATTTCCATATCCTCCACATTATCCACCATGGAAGAAGTTTTTGATGGACACTTAACCCTTGTGAACTGTGTAGATGCATAATGTATCAGATATTCTCTTCTACATCTTGTGATGGATTAAAACGACAAGGAAAAGCAGGTTGGAAAGTCTCCAAGTAGTTATCGACAAAAGACAGGTGAATAGCATATGATTTATAGTTTCAGGCTGAGGACAACATCTTTGAAAAGTTTGGTCCAATCTCACTCCCCTTGTGGTTAAACGCGTAGGTGTTCCTAATGATTTAGTTAAAATTCGCCAAAGGTAATGTTTTAATTTTGGCATTATTGGCAAATTCTACACTTTAGCCTTCAGATTCGCGTCACCATGTGGAGGAGGAGCTTGATTTTAAAAATTATTCTGATATCATGAAAACCAGTAACCTGAAGCGACCGAATAATTACCATTTCTTGTGTAGTTCAACTTAATTCTGTCGCAGTTACGCTGTTGTCCCAAATATATCGTTTTAACGATTTCTCTGTCTTTCTCCGTAAGACGTTGTCTCAGAACATCGTCATTCCATCTTCTCGCTGCACTATTTCCTTGAATTAGTTCATCGACTGTACTTTGATTAGGTTGTTCATTTATTTGGGCCGGTCTCGTGGGATCCGTTGACAACAAATTGTCTTGATTTTTTTTTTTGTGCTTCCATCACCAATAATATATCGTGATCCATTTTTCAAAAGGGAAATCCCTTGTAATAATGATCCACAGCCGAATGATTGATAATGTCTACTTCTTGCTTCAAATAAATGATGATCATTAAAATTTCGAGCTTTATAAAGACGAGAAAATAAACAATCGACTGGATTAGTAATCTTCAAGCTTGTTTTGCCAAAAATGCGTCATTGAATTTGGCCAAATCTCTAAATCGCATTCCTCCATCATTAACCTCGGAAAGAAGTTTTCAAAAACGTAGGAACTAACAAAAATCTCAGTGACCGTTTTGATGATCTCCTTTTTCCCACCAAAACCACATTAGGATACCTACCAATTCCGAAACAACTTGTTGCGGAAGTTTAAAATAGGACATATATATGGGCATTGAAATTTTGACCGATTTGATCAGAACCTCCTCTCCTTCTTGTGATAACAAACGTGAACTCCATCATGAAGTAGGGAAATTGGCTTTTTCATACCTCAACTATTCAAAAATATTAATTTCAGACCAGAATTTGTAACCGGTGCTAGAACATACGTCAACTTCAGAAATTTGGCTTTTTCCGACCTGAATTTGTAACCGGTGCTAAAATATACATCAACTTCTTAATAATTTGAATCTCATACTTAAACTTTTAATTTCGTGCTATAACATACATGAGATCAAACACTATTAAGGAGCCGTCATGCGGTCATCAAACCAAAAGACGAAGACTACGAGCCCAAGATGATGCTTCTCAACTGGACAATATTCTCACCTCAACTAGAGCAGTCCTAGAAGTGGAATCAATCCAATCCGAGTTCAGATGAAGAAGTTATTCAACTTTCAAGTCAAGTGATTCCCAGCATACGCGATTCGGACATACGTGGGTTCAAAGAATTCTTCCAACCAAACCCAAAGGAATAAAGCTACAAACCAAACTGTTCTGGAATCTTGATTCATCAGAGCAACCGGAAAAATTGGATTAACAACAACGCCGATTCAGAGTTGAGAGATATTAATTTTACAAGTCAACCGAACTGCTTCATGCCCTACTGTGCATGATCGGTTGACTTGTAAAAGTCATATCTCTCAACTCTGAACCGGCGTTGTTGTGAATCTAATTTTACCGGTTGCTATGATGAATCAAGATTCCAGAACAATTTGGTTTGTAGCTTTATTCCTTCGGGTTTGGTTGGAAAAATTCTTTGAACGCACGTATGTCTGAATCGCGTATGCTGGGAATCACTTGACTTGGAAGTTGAATAACTTCTTCATCTGAACTCGGATTAGACTGATTCCACTTCGAGGACTGCTCTAGTTGAGGTGAGAATATAGTCCAGTTGAGCTGCATCATCTTGGGCTCGTAGTCTTCGCCTTTTGGTTTGATGACCGCATCACGGCTCCTTAACAGCGTTTGATCTCATATATGTTATAGCACAAAATTAAAAGTTTAAGTATGAGATTCAAATTATTAAGAAGTTGAGGTATGTTTTAGCACCGGTTACAAATTCAGGTCGGAAAAAGCCAAATTTCCGAAGTTGACGTATGTTTTAGCACCGGTTACAAATTCGGGTATGAAATTAACATTTTTGAATAGTTGAGGTATGAAAAAGCCAATTTCCCTCTTGAAGTACGCTATTTAACTTTGTTAATGATGTTATTGAACATCTCTTTCTTCTTCCTTCTAAATTGTTCGGGTATACCTAAATATTTTCCTCCTCCTCTGTGATTCTCAATAGCTAGGATCCGCTTCAATCTTTCTTGTTTTTCCCCCTGAATTTGAGATCCGAAGGTAATCATTGATTTTGCTTGATTAATTTTATGTCCGGAACAAAGCTCATATACCTGAAACACTTCTTTTATTGTTGCACAGTTTTTCTGATTTGCTACACAAAAGAACAATGAATCATCGGCAAATAACAAATGAGTTATTGCCGGAACCCCATTACCTACTTTGATTCCGTTAATTTTCTTCTTCCGAACATTCACATCTAGTAGATGACTCTTCACATCAGCACACAAGATGAATAGATACTGCGACAATGGATCCCCCTGTCTAAGTCCTCTCTCTGGGACAATTTTCCCTTGGGAATTACCGTTAACTAAGACAAAGTAACTCACTGTACGAACAATACCCATATATAATCCAACTGATCCACAAGTTCGAGAATCCAAACACCGCATTGTCTCCTCCAAAAACTTCCACTAAACCCGATCATATGCTTTGCTCATATCAGTTTTAATAGCCATATAAGTTTGTGAGACCCTTTTATGTGACTTCAGCGAATGCATTAGTTCATGTGCTATCAAAACATTATCCGAGATTAATCGTCCAAGAATAAAAGCTGCCTGAGATTCAGAAACTATCTCGTCAAGAAACGATTTCAATCGTTTGACTAATAGTTTCAAGACATTTTTATATAATACATTAGGAAGAGCAATGGGGTGATAGTCGGATAAGGTTACTGGTTTTCCTATTTTAGGGATCATAGAAATGTTCGTATGATTAACTCCGTCTTAAAATTTACTCGTATGGAAGAATTTTTGTACTTCTTTAATCACCTCAACACTCACAATATCCCAACATTCTTGGTAAAAATGTGCCGTTAATACATCCGGCCTCGGAGCTTTATCAACTCCAATATCACAGACTGCTTCAAAAATTTCTTCAGCCGAGAACTCTCTTGTAATTTGATGGTTTATCTATGTTGTTACAGTGGGATTGAATTCAGAAAAATATTTGGCATCGTATTGTTATTGTCACTTTGATATATTTTTTTGAAAAAACTCTACGCATGGTTGCCGATTGCAAAGTCTCCTCGATACTCTATTCCGTTATCATCCTTGTTCATATGAATATGGTTTCTCAAAAACCGAGCTTTCGTACAAGCGTGATAGAAACGAGTATTTCTATCTCCCACAGTTAACAACATATTTTTACTTTTCAATTTCCAATATGTCTCCTCGTCTCTATAAGCCCTTACTAAATACTGTCGTATTTGTCTTCGCTGCGCTTGAGAGAAAGAAGATGATGCAATATCCAATGAAATTTGTAATTCTTCAATGCGTTTTGCTGAGTTTAATTTGGAGTCCTTGCGGCAACGAGCCATAACAATACAACATTCTCTAATTCGATCAGTTATTGAAGTATTATGATTTAATCGTTGCGAATGTCAGCCATCATTTACATAGTCCATAAATTCCTTGACTTGAAGCAGCCGTTTATCAAAACAAAACTGTACTCCGTTGAATTTCGCCAACAAATGCAATAGAGGTAATGACTGGTCTATGATCAGAACCATACAACTGTAGATATTCCGCCTTCGATGCTGGAAATTTAGCCAGCCATTATGCATTTACCACTACTCGATCCAAGCAGCATTTAACGGTATGTTTTCCGCGTTGTCCCACCCATGAAAAACGATTTCCCTTGTAACGCAAATCAGAGAAATCGCAGGAGCTGAACATATTACGAAAGTCCAGAAAAGTCCTCTCGACTCTTAATGCTCCTCCTTATTTTTCATCATTCGAAAGAATTTCATTGAAGTCACCAACAAGAAGCCAATGTCCTTGTCTCGACAGATTCATACGTTCTATCCTTTCCCATAACTCATGTCTACTCTTTGGAACCGGATCTCCATACAAACACGACAAATAGAAATCCATTCCATTAAATTCAACGTAAACATCAATCATCCTAGAAGATTGGAAAAGCTTATTTATGTACAGAATTTTTTTCCAAAACATAGCTATTCCACCACTTCTGCCACAAGGGAGAATCAAAATAACGAAATCAAATCATAAAGATACACACATCCCTCACAACATCACACTTATTTAGAGTGTCTACTAAAAACAGCAAATCAGGACATACAGATTTACAAATTTCCTGTAACGGAGCTTTAGTTAAAGGTGATTCCATACCCTAAAAATTCCAAGAGACGATCTTCATATTGACAGTGGGGGTATCGGGGCCCCCGCGCCTCCGCCAATTGGTTGAGTACATGATCCTTGTGATTCACACAAGTCTGACTTGATGATTGGATACAGGACCATCCTTTCATCTGTAACAGGTATTGAAGAGTCGAGCAATTGTTGAACTTCAGCTTTCTTCCGTTTATTGAAACTTGAATCTTCTCCCTGGTTCACGTAAGCATCAAAGACAACAAGATATTCTTCCTCACAAAAATTTCCTTTTGCTAATCGACGCCATTGATACTCTTGTTCTTCCACTAGGCCTCTGAAATTCTCCATTCCAGCCGACATCTCCGATAATTCCAGCCCATTGAGAACCACTTCCGCAACATGATTGATCACATGGATCATAAATTGCCATACATCATAACTTGCCATACATCAGCATAAAGATCTTATGTATTAACAGTTACCTCATTCTCATATTCACGAAGCATCTCCTCTATTTCCTTGTCTCTTCCTTTTTCCAAAACCAGAGAATTCTTCTTGTTGCAATCTCGCCTGTACAAATCACCATTTCTCTGCATTCATATCTTCATCAATCATCACTGAAGGGCTTTCTTCATCATTCGCATTATTAGAAGATGGACCAGCAACTGTAACATGTGGAACATTAATTGCTTCATGATTCTCATTTCCTGGTCCGTGAGCATCCTCGTGTCCATCATCTCCTCCGTCATCCAAACCATCATTTTCATCGTTGAAGTGCAGATGACAGTCTTTGCCCTCATGTGTAAGCATTCCACATTTAACACAAAAGTTACAAAGGCGCTCATAACGGAAAGTGAGAATTGTGTTTTCATCAGTAGAAAACTTAAAAATTTCATTGGAATCGAAGAGGATTTTCGATGTTCCAATTGATTTTGACTCTCACAAAATCCACTATGTTTGTAGCCTCGTTGAAATCAGAATCAACCACCGGCCCCAACGTGTTTCCAATGAAATCTATCATTTCCCGATTCAGGAATTGCGAAGGTATTCCACGGATATGTACCCAGAAATGTATGATATTCATCGCGTCTTCAGGCATATTTGGAAACCATCGCTGGATGACTAACATCCATTCACTGAACTCCATGGGCCCCTTCGAAGGATAAGATTCAGCGCCTCTTCAGACTGAAAAAAAAAACCAAGTTATCTGACATTTAAAATATTTTTATCTGACATGTCACGTGTTCATTTGATTTATTGTAAAAGCCTAATTTCTGATTAAATTTCCGGTTTGTTTCAAACCAAGTTAACTAGAACTACACATTATAACTTTACTAAGTTAAACCTTTACAAGGGCAACACATAAGCAATGTTCTAAAAATTGTTAAGTGTTAGTCGGACGGTGGATTAGCATTAGGCGCTCATCGAAAAGTAGACTAGCATCTAGCGTCTAGACAGTCTATATATGAAAATTAATCGATGACTAGGTGGTAAAAAGAATATAGAAGAAAGTTTATGTATTTATAAATATTTGGATTATATATTATTGAAATTAGTAGTAATACTAAGAGTTACAATGGCACAATGGCAAAAATGCTTACTTTATTAATGAAAGATTCAAGTTCGATACTTTGTAATTATATATATATATATATATATATATATATCTCTTTTTTAACGGTAAATTTGTAATTTACTGATGGCCCATCTTTTTCCTCCCAAGTAAGTTTGATTCTTCTTGTTGTTTTTGGGCTTACTTCAGCACACATTAAACTTGTGGTCAATCTTGCGTCAAGTAGGCTTGAACTTCTTTTCCGCAAAACCATACTTCTTGAATTTAGTGTACAAACTTGGATTGAGAGAGGATGTTTCTATTTTCTTTGCCCTAGTCCTTGTAGATATCTATGTTCACGTTGTGCTCACGCGTCTGAAGGCTGTTTGCGGTACGGTTTCTGTCCCCCACATGCAGCCTTGTGATAACGTCCTCAAGAGGCATTGTCTTCCTCTAGTGCTTGAAGTCCAATCAACACGGAGGTAACTTCTCGATGAAGTTGTTCACTGTGAAGATTTCATAGATGGACATTCCCTCATCAGCTATATCGTGGCAAATCTGCTAGAGCGCTTCCACTTGCTCCATGATCAGTTTAAATTCCACCATCTTGAAGTCCAAAAATTTTGCGGCTGCAAATTCTTGACATCCATCATCTTTAAATTTATACTTATTCTCCAAAGATAGCTAAAGTGCCTTGGAGGTTTGACTGTAGGCTTCGTACATCAGGTCAATAAAGCGGCCCAAAATCCACATTTTCACATAAAATCTCCTTGGATCCAGGCTTCAACACTCACGAGAATGTAGGCATCAGTTTTCCCAACCGGAAGGATAGGTTTATCCTCCTTGAGAAACTTGTCAAATTTCAACATTGTCAGAAAGAAATGCATCTTATGCTGCCATGTCTTGAAACCTTTTATGTCAAACTTGTCCGACATCAATCCTTCGGTGACCGTACTCGGTACTAACGAGATTGCAAAATGGATTTTGGTAGGTATGGTCCCTGGAGAAAGACCACCTCCAAACAAAGTCCGGCGTGACGTCTCATCAGTGTTGTTGCCACCCGAGTTATCAGTAGACGCGTCCACAATTTGTGTCTCTAACCCTTTTAGTATCTCACCGTTGACATTGGTAGTGTTGTCGTTGCCGTTAGTCATCTGATCGCAAGTAAATAAATAAATCACTAATGAGCGTTCGCCAAAAAATATTTGAATTCGAGTATTAAAATTCATTTTGAAAACGCGTTTAAAACCGTAAAAAAAATGTTTCTGGAAATCGTTTAAAATATTAAACTCAATAAATCCATTTTTAGCCTATCACTAGAGATGTTAAATAAATGATTTATGCCCGGCCTGGCCCTGTATTTTATAAGCTCGGCCATGTGTATGCCCTAACCCATTTTAGCCATATAATCTATACAAAAACTGGCTAAACCAGAGTTAGCTCAGCCCTTCAATGTTTTATGTATTTATTATTTTCATAAAAACAAGCATATAATATTAGTTTATGTTTTAATTTGATATATTAATTTTTTTACTCAAATATTTATGTAAAAGTTAACTTTAATTTATATTTTACTCTTTCATATATAATATATTAAAAATACCGATTTCAAAAATTGGCGAAA
Source organism: Eutrema yunnanense (assembly GCA_002933935.1). Lineage (NCBI taxonomy): Eukaryota > Viridiplantae > Streptophyta > Magnoliopsida > Brassicales > Brassicaceae > Eutrema > Eutrema yunnanense. The sequence continues at coordinate 52,317 of PKML01006519.1, read as the reverse complement.
AAACGCGGAATCACGTTTTTGTTGAAAAAACGTTGAATCATGTTTTTGTCAGAAAAATGTGGAATCGTTTTTTTGGCGAAAAAACGCGTAATTACGTTTTTGGCCGGAAGATGATAAATCACGTTTTGGGGGAGGGGAATATGAAATCACATTTTCGACGAAAAATACGAAATCACTTTTTTGGCAGAAAATTTTGATTTTGGTTTACACATTTTATTTTTGTGTTATTTAGGTTTTTATTAAAAATTATTGGATCAATGGATAACCCATTTAAAGAAAAAAAAATTAGCCATGTAAACCAAATGGTTAATTATAGCCGGCCCGTTTTTAACCTTGTTACAAAATACATGGTTTATGACTTAAATATTTACACATGACCGGGTTAACCCTATCAGTTTGAGCCCATATTAATATCCCTACCACTAAAATCAAACTGAGAATTGGGGTTGTATTCTAGGATTCAAAAATCGATTCATATCTTAACACTACAAACGACATATATTGAGCTAAGGAAAGAGATAATATTTTGCTTTCGAAAACATGTTTTGAAGGTCTCATTTTATACGATTTCCTTTAACATGGCTTCATTTATATTCGTTTATTTAAGATTTACATCACAGTTTGAAACAATTACAAGGAGAGTCACTTTTTGAGTTACAAATTACAAAGAAAGCCACTTTTGACTCTTTAGACATTTTTAGTAAGTGTAAAGTCTCTTCTACCCCACAAAATTTGATTCTTGCCCCGCATGTACACTAGAACGGTGGATGCAATGGCGTGGATAAGTTCAAAATTAAAAATCTGAGTAAATTTAATTATTATTCTCCATCCGATTTGTTTTCTAATTTTTTTATAATATGAAAGACATAAATCAATTTTTTTTGCTACAAATGATGATAATTCTATTTTTTCTACATTTTAAGATCAATTTTACTATAGTTTAGGTGTGAAACAAGAAATCTAAAATAAACAAAAAATTTGGTCATGAGAAATTCAGATCGACATGGACATGAAAACGTGGACATAAAGTCAGATTGTCTATGAAGATATGTCCATTATTATTCTAAAAATAGTTTATGCTATCATGTCCATGACACTATTGATTCATTATTTGTCTATGAAAATATGTGCATTCTCCTTTGAGCTCATTTCAAGAATAGTAACACGAATAATCAGTGCGTGGACAAGTTTATGTGCACCAATTGTAATGGACAATCATTGGTGGACGGATGTTTGTGAAAAATTACGTGTGGATGACTTGAAAGAGAAGATGACAAAGTTGAACAAAAGAAGACAAAAACATTCCAGAGATGGACGTTAGTGTGTAGTGTGGATATCATGTGTGGATATAGTTCTTAATATTTGCAAGTAAATTACTTATGAGTGGTATATGACTTTGGAAACTTTCATGGTATTGCAATCAATGTTAAGATGTAATGCAATCAATGAGAAGAAACAAACAAAATGATGAGATAATCTAGCTAAGCAAAGCAATGCTGCTTAATCCAATCAACCCACATTTATGGTTGGTTGGATTAAGCAGCATCTCATCCGAAAAGGATCTCTATGGTCTGTAACAGAATACTCGTCGTTAGGATCATGGATGTGGAAAAAGTTACTGAAGTATCGAGAGCTGGCAGCTTCTCTTACGAAAGTCGAAGTACTTAGTGGAAGCTCAACATCTTTCTGGTATGACGATTGGTCTACTAAGGGTATGCGTATTACTCATATGGGCTTAAGAGGATGCATAGATTTGGGAATACCAATAGACTCATATGTGGAAAGAGTACTTAAAACTCATCGAAGGCGTTGACATAGAGTGGAAATCCTGAACGAAATTGAAGATATCATTCATGCTCAAGTACAACATGACATTTTGGAAGAGGCTGATGTGATACTTTGGCGACATCAAGGGGATAAGTTTAAATCCAGATTTAGCTCTAAACAAACTTGGAACCAAAATCGTGTTGTTCAATCGGTTTGCGATTGGTACAAGAGTGTATGGTTTTCTCATGCAACACCCAAGTACTCGTTTATAGCTTGGCTTGCAATGCACAATCGCCTCTCTACTGGTGACAGAGTTCTATCCTGGAACATTGGTGCATCTGGTTCTTGTATTTTCTGTCACAATTTGGAAACCAGGAACCATTTGTTTTTCGACTGCATCTTCTCGGGGGAGATTTGGCGAGGACTTACTCAAAAACTGCTCGAAGGAAAATACACATCAGATTGGCAACAACTCATTGGTCTAATTATGGATGCAAAGTTAACTCCGATCAAGCTCTTCCTACTCAGATACGCGTTCCAAGCTGCAATTCATTCGATCTGGAGAGAGGGAAATGGAAGATTTCATGGCGAACCACATTCTCTCGCAAAGCATCTACTACTCTATCTCGATAAGCAAGTTCTGAATCAATTAACTTCAATTCGAATATTAGGCGATGCAAGATATGAAGAAGGAATGCAAATTTGGTTTGGATCTAGATAAGGTTTTTTTATTTGTTTTAGATTTTTTTCTATTATCAGAAACTCAAAACACAAAGCAGTCATTGTAAAAAAGGTTTTTTTGGTTGAATAAATTTTACATTCAATTCGGAAAAAAAAAATTATTTGCATTTTCATGTCCACATCGATCTGAATTTCATATGTTTAGATTTCTTGTTATTTTTTAAAGATTTCTTGTTTTACATCAAAATTATAGCAAAATCGAGCTTAAAATATTGGAAAAATATTATTATCATTTATAGTTTCAAAAAAAAATTGTTTTGTCTTTCAAATTATTAAAAAAAAAATAGAAATCAGGTGGAGTAATAATTAATTATTTTACTCAAATTCTTGATTTTCTAACTCATCCATAATCTTACATCCATCATTTTGGTGACCATGAGGGCAATTTCAAATTTACAAAATATAAACAGTGAAAAATGTGCTCCAAAAGTTGAATGTGATTTTTTTGGTAAGAAAACTGATTTATAGTATAATTGATTCTCGTAGTTTTCACCACCGGTTTTTTGCGGTTCATCAAACCATTACATTGCCTTCCACTCATAATGCGCCACGTCATAACTCCAGCTCGATCATCGGCTCCAGATATCTGTTTCCTAATTTTCTTTTATTTTCTGGGCATATGTAGGAATCGATACGAAGGTCAGAATTTGATTTTTTTTTTTTTTTCCGGTTTCAAGAGATCAGCGAGGAAGAAGACGGAATCATGTTTTTGTTCGATTGGTTCTACGGAATCTTAGCGTCGTTAGGGTTATGGCAGAAAGAGGCGAAGATCTTGTTTCTCGGACTCGACAATGCCGGAAAAACCACGCTACTTCACATGCTCAAAGACGAGGTTTGTTTTTTCCACTGTTCGGTCCCAAGATTCAGTGTTTTTCTTCTTCTCGTTTCCAGGCCTGTGATTAGGGCATTCAATGTATCAAGGGGAATTATCGATTGTGGGTGATTGTGCATCAATATTGAGAGTGAAGGCTAAATGAATCTGAGGTTTTGTGTTTGTGTGATTGGTGACAGAGATTAGTTCAGCATCAGCCGACACAACATCCAACGTCTGAGGAACTTAGCATTGGCAAAATCAAGTTCAAGGCCTTTGATTTGGGAGGCCATCAGATTGCCAGAAGAGTTTGGAAAGATTACTATGCCAAGGTACATTCTCTCTCGCCTTTTCGATGATGCAAATCGAACATCTTGGGAGTTTGGTGATCATCAAACTCTTTTTGTGTTCACTGAAAGGTGTTTGTTTAGTAAGCTAAAGCCAATACATTTGTTGCTTGGAACAGATTCACTACTTCTTTAGTGTTTAATGATTGTAGTTTGCATTTTAATAGAAGCTTAGATGGAATTATTCTTTATTACATCACAATTCAATTACACGTTGGTTACATTCATTTCCTTCAAGATGTTTTCAATCATGATCAGATCTTGTAGAAATTGTAAATACCAAATATTTCTTTGTTTGGAGCTTTTGGCATAAAGATTATGTTGGGGACGTACTTCTTGGTAATTTTATTTTTCTTGTAGCATTAGAGTGAAACGACATTGAGCCAGTATATATCGTACCAGAGTTGTTTAAGATAAACCTATAGCTTATGAGTTTTATTGATCAAACTAAAAGGATGTTTTCGTGGATTTGTTGTTGGGTTAGCATATTACGATCTTTAAATGTAGAGAAACATAGTCTTCTCTTTGCTGATTGAAACTCTTTTTTCTTTGCATAAAGGTTGATGCTGTTGTCTACCTCGTGGATGCTTATGACAAGGAGAGATTTTCGGAGTCAAAAAGAGAGCTAGACGCTCTTCTGTCGGATGAAGCCCTTGCAACTGTCCCGTTTCTGATTCTTGGAAACAAGATTGATATCCCTTATGCAGCCTCGGAGGACGAGCTTAGGTATCACTTGGGTCTCACCAACTTCACCACCGGTAAGGGAAAAGTGACACTTGGAGACTCTGGTGTTCGCCCACTCGAGGTCTTCATGTGCAGCATTGTCCGCAAAATGGGCTACGGCGAGGGATTCAAATGGCTCTCTCAGTACATCAACTAAAGACATCATCATCATTACGTCACTTCCATATATCAAACCAAACCCATGAAGATTTCCATAAAAGATTTGTGAATGATGATATCACATCCTTCTCAGATAAGACATGAACACTCTTTTTTCCTTTTTGTTTTTGTAGTTTTCTGTTTTTTTTTAAATATAAGTTTGGTGACTTGCATTTCCAAACTTGTTCATGTCTCGGTCCACAACATTTTTGTCAACAGCTTGTGTTTTATGGAAACATTATTCCCAAGTTAGACCACCAACCTTTTTGTATGTACTATCACTTTATATATTGGGTGCACTACACACCCCAAAATCAGATCGATTCAAACTATCAAAATCTCTCTCTATTCTCCATGGATGTTCCAAAAGTGTTAAGATTTTGGCTAATCTATGCAGTGTTGCTCTTTGATAGTCAAAGACATTCAGGTGCGTTTTTTTTTTTTTTTTTCAAGTCTTGGATTATTTTTGTTCACTTATGAAGTTTAATTTGGTTTTCATTCTTTTGAGGTTGTTGATGCAGTCTATGCGCAGGCTGGTGGTGTCATCGGGGGCGCAGGGATTTTGGTTCAGAGAGCCGCGTTCTGTTTCAACAATAACCTCGTAAGTATATATGATCGATGATAAAACCCGCAAACAAAGAAACACTTTTTTGACAATAGTTTCTTCTCTCCATATTTGCAGCTCTACAGAGGGTGCAATGAGGCGTTCAGACTAAACCAAGGAGGTGAATTCAAGGTTCCACTTGAGGACACAGACAGGTTCTGCAACAGCCCTTGTGCCGCGGAGACAGAACTTGTGCTTAAATGCGTTAACAGCGTCATGTCTGATTTCGTGTTTTACAATCGAGCTACACCGAGAGATATCAGGAACACCCTTCGTGGTGGCTGCAGCAACTCCTTCACGCGAGGTTTTAACCATGAAATACCCCCAACTTTTCATCCTTACAAAAACCAGAAATTAAACATGAACTTGTTTTGTGCTTTGGATATACAGGGAACTTCAATGTTGGAGATTATTCTCAAGGACTCTTCTTTGGAAGGGCCGAGGAAAAGCTGCCTGGTTTTTTCATTGGACTAGTTCTCGGTTTGGCGCCGTTGATCATGTGAATCCTACTGTTGTCAATCATTGGAGTATACAAGAGCATGTATGAAAATGAGATTCCCCCTCATTTCCAGTTTAGGTGAGTGAGGCCATCAAACCTCACTGGCTCCTATTTGAATCATCCAAATTTATAACCTATCATTATTTATTGCTCTGAAACGAAGATTTCTTATTTTTCACGGGAAACTTTTGTGACACGGTCTCAATCCTACATAAGAAAACTACGGTTAATTGTACCTTTTTCATTTTAGAGTTTGAGCAAATATTTACACTTTCTCCTCTGTTTTAATTGCCTGATGGCTTGTTAAATGTCGAAGCTGAGGTTTGCATGGAATGGCACTTAGGCTTCTTCTTCAACTTCTTCGGGTTATCCATGTGGGAGACCTGCACAGATATTTGCTCACCTTAGTTTCCACGTCTCTACTAATATGCATGCTTTACACACCAAAGGCCATTTACATCACATATCATCCCAAAAAAACCCACTCTTTAAGTTATCTTCAAACTCATATTTCTAAATAAGGCTTGTAACCTGAAGATTTTGAATAAAAACACCAGCTTAAATTACCAGATGAAAGAAAAGGGCTTTTAAGAGAGCTACTTACAATGTGAGATTTCCACTGGACTGTCTCTAAACTACTGTCATGTGGAGGATGATTGCGAACATGGCTAAATATGTGAATCAGCACTGCAGCATCGAGAGCCGCATACTCTAGCTGCACAATTCAGTTATTATCAGATTCAATAATTATGCTTTCGCCCTCTCTCGGACTCATAAATCCGTAAAGTTTAAGGGCAGCCTCTAATTATATAGCGATTGCGGTTCCTCATAATCTAGACAACGAAAATATGAAATATTCTCCAGCAGTTTTTCTCGTGTCAGTCAGGTTCTAGCTGAACATATAATGAATAGGATTATAAACCTGATTCTGGGTCAAAGGCCTTTGTTCCCAGTCGCTATTTCGTCTTGTTTTGTTCAAACCCACTCCCAATATTTTCTGATACAGAACAAAGAGATCAAATGATAAACAAACGACTTAAGATATTAAACTCTAAGTCTACCTTTCAAAGTGGTGATTTAATATCAAATGATTTTGTGAGTTAGGAGCTAGAAAACAATAGAAAAGCTCACCTTCGTTAGTCCTGATAAACCACCACTTGTTTCTTTGAAAACATTTTGAATGTCTAGCAACATGTCATATCGCTTGAAACACTCCAGATCCCCATAGGAAAGCGCCAATTGCTTGATGTCACATTGAAAACTGTAACCTGAGGATATTTCATAATCAGGGTGATGCTCAGTCAGAGAGAATCTTAATAAGGTAGGCAAAGAAAGAGGGTATATGACTCATATACCGAGCTTTAATGTTTTATAGGATTGTAAAATCTGACTAAGGCAGCTGTCCAGAACTTCAGAGGCGTCATTGTAAAGCTTTATCAAGTCCAATATGAAAATTTTGCTATCAGATCCAATTTGCATAATTGAAACCTGAAAACAAGACATGCACAACAACAATAAGTATATTACATGTTAGGAACGGTAAGAAACTAAGAGTAATTACCTTGTTCGGTTTACTGCCTTTCGTATAATTGGGTTTCCATTCACAGTCAAGACCCACAACTCTACATCCTTCAAGAAAAGACGTTGCTTTTCTTAAGCCATTTACTTCATCAACCCAAACTACATCTTCCACAGCTAGATCGTTGAGATGCAGAAAGCATTTGTCAACAAAACCAACCTCAGCCTCTGAGCAACATAAAGAATACCATTGTAAGCGCCTTGTCGTTTTAAACACACTAGGAGAAGTTCCATGTAACGATACATACCTTGTGCTTTTGGCAGACCTTCAAGTGAATATCGATCACACAGTTCATCAACCTTCTCAATGTACCCAGCTTCCATTGCCAAGTATACCTTAGAACTCAAATGACCACATCTGGTTTCCAAAACTACCTATGAAAATGACAAATTTCCATTGATTATATGTACAACAAGTGCTTACCAGATACTCGAGGAGCTGTCTGTCACCTTTTGCCTTTATTTCAGCAACATCCCAGCATGCTTTTTCTGCTAGATCCTTCAGTGCACTGCACATTAATTGGAAAAGGGTAAACGTTTAGTGTTAATTACCAATTTTTGATAAAGCTGTATAATGTTTACAAATGAGAAGCAAAAGCGACTGCAACGACCTTTCTTTACACTTGTAACACAAATCGGGAAAATCATGCTGGAGATTGTTCTTCTTTATGACATTATAGGCCTGCTTTAGCATATTCCTTGAGCCATATTCTTGGACAAGAATGCATAAACTGGACTTTCCCATGAAAGTAGCCCACTTCTCTGCAGCTTGGAAGTCTTTATCCTCAACCATTTGTTGAAGAAAGGTTTCTCCAGGGAAGCTGAGAGAGAAATGCTCTAACAGAGACACCGCCGTCATGAAAGATTTCGACTTGATCAAGCCGGAAATGTATTCTTCCAGAAACGCACTTCCTCCGCAAGCAAATCCCTCCCCACGCCAAACTTCAGACGCGGACAAGGCTTCATCGATGCATGTTAACCCAACATCAAACAATTTAAGAGTATTCACCATTACTTTCTCATCATAAGCTACAGATCCTCCAACAATAGCAAGGAAGAGCCGAGCAGCTAGTCTTCTCGCGGAAGAGATGTCTTCTTGACTTGCCGGTGCAGGCGCGGTTTTGAAGTAGCGGCGAAGAGACGATATCACCAAGTGACTAAAGCCATCGCCGTATATTCCAAACATAGGGAGCGCATTTAGGCACTGAACAATGAAAGTTGCAGGCCCTGGTTGAGGTTTATTAGCCAGAACTTGATGAACTCGATGCTGCAACACTTGAAACTTCTTTGTAGCCTTGCAGCTTCCTGAAATATATGGTGAAAGTAAATCAAACTAGAAAAAAACACAAATGCACCGACTTTGAAAAGAAAAAAGCAGTGAAGCTTAGGAGTTATTATTACCATGAATATAGCATTCTTTGAGAAGATATAAGAACACAACCGGAGATACATAGGTTAAATCTGAGAACGCATGTAAACACAGAGTTCTTGCTGATTCAGTACCATCAGTTTCCTCATCTCTTAACCCAGAAACCGCTTCTTCAGGATCAAAACCCATCGAATTCTAAACAATTTGAAACCTAATGTTGGCCCAAAGATACCATGTCAAAGTAAGAAATCGGAGGAAGAAGAATCAAGCAGCTCGATCTAAATCTTATGTAACGCAAAACAAAGTGAAAACAACTAATTTTCGCTGTTCTGGCGATAAAAGCAGTAACTTTAAAGCTTGAAGAATCAAAATATGGTACAAAAGAGGTTTAAGATCGTTTTGCATAGAACTTTCCGGGAAAATTACAATCGGTTTTTCTCACCGGAAATTTAGATAACCGGAGAGACTTACCGGTTAGGGAAGGGCGGAGGAAAGAGAAGAAAATGAAGAAGTCGGAGAGTTTATAAAGAGATGGGACCTCTGTGTTGAGTCCCACAATATCGTTTTCCTTTTCACGGCAAATCTCCGTCCGTTGATTCCTTTCCGTTAATCTGAGGGTGTTTTAGTCTTTTATTATGTTTAGCCATATGCTCTAAAGGGCTAAAGGTCTGGATCCGATTTGATTCTGTTCAAAAAAATAAATAAGATATTTGAGATTTCTGAATTCGGATAATTATATTTAAAGTGAAGGATATTTGGATACAATCCAAATTGGCTTTCATATATAATTTTCTGAAAATATATATGAAGTATTCATATAATAAATAGAAAAATATCTTAAAATATAATTAAAACTAAAATTTATAATAAAAAAATTTAGAGTATTGTTTTGAATATCCATTTTATAGATATATTCAATACTATTAAAACAGAGATATTTTTGTCTTCAAACAAGAAAACATTTATATAAGGCTATTTTTTGTGGATAACTACTATTCAAATTGCTAAACAAGTCAATTTAGTATAATATTAATAATAATAATAAAAATTATATTTAAAAATAATTCTAAAAATTCAAATTTTAATTTAGATTAGTTTGGATTTTTTTTTATAAATATAGGTTAGATTAATTATCAAAAATCACAAAACCATTTGTTATTATATCTTTACAAAAATAATAAACCGGATATTAATTTAGATTTAATTTAAATATTCAAATTTAAATAATATTCTCATAATGACGTACACGATAAACGATATGTTATTGTATATTTTTATCATAATCAATCAGTCTAAAATTTTAAATATTTGAAATTAGTAAATATTTATATTATACGTTAATATGAACGGACGGGTTAGAATTATGTTTTTATAATCTCGGTCATTCTCGGATCAATATGAACGGACGGATTAGAATTATGTTTTTTTAATCACTGTCATATTTCATACTAGAAACAATTAAATCTACAAAAAAAACTATATCTAAATACAAAAATAAATTATATTTATGAAACAAATTATATCTAAATACAAAAAAATATATTACAAATTTTGATAAAAACAAAAAATAAAAATTCCTCTGCGCCCGCACGGGGTAGAATCTAGTTAAAGTTAATTTGAAAATTAGATAATTATAAAAGAGAAAAACAAATTATCCCACAATTATCCTTCTAATTTATGTTAATTTCAAAAATACCATTCATCACACATAATTCTTTTCCGATATTGGGTTGTCGACGACACTGTTCATCAACCGCCATTGTCATTGTTCATCCAAAGTCGAGGATACTATTCATCATCGGTACTATATCATTAAATATATAGAAATTAACCAAGTTATAGTGTTAACCCAGTTATCATATCGTGTTAACTTAGTTATCATATCATACAAAATATGAAAACTAAAATTAAAATGGCAAATTAATATTTTTTTATTTATGTATATATCAGTTTAATAAAAAATGATTTGTATTTCTCTTACGTAATTAACATGATAACAATTATAACATGTTATATAGAATGTTAACGTGCTAGCAATAATATATGATACTGATAACGTGCTAACATTAATATCCATTATGTAGTTAACATGCTAAATAATATGATATCGCGATAAGTTTATGTTTACCGTGTTAATCTAGTTATTATATCATTTGATTTACATGTTTCTCGCGAATAACTATTTGATTAACATGCTAACTAAAATGTTAACGTACTTACAATAATAGGTTATATAGAATATTAATATGCTAACAATAATATATGATACTTGTAACCTGCTAACAATAATATATAATACTTGTACGTGCTAACTTATACCAATAAGTAACAATAACAATAACGAGTTATTAATTCATGTAACCTATTAACGAACTTCGTTATTGATTAACTTTCGTATTAACGATTAAAATTTATTTAGAGCTGATAACTAGGTTAACACTATAAACATAAGTAGCGAATTCTCATTCTATCAATCTTAAGTTGTCATTATCTCAATCATGTCGCAAAATCCGGCCATCGAGTAATTCACCATTTTAATTTTAATTTTAATTTTTATATTATGTATGACATGATAACTAGGTTAACACAATAAACATAAACTTATCGCGATATGATAACTGAGTTAACACGATAAATGAGTTAATTCCATACTTTATGATATAGTAACGATGATGAATAGTGTCATCGACTTTTGATGAACAGTGTCGAATACGGTTAATGAAAAGTGTCGCCAGCAACCCAACATCGAAAAAGAATAAAAAAAAACCTTTAATTAAAAGCGAAAACTTATGAAAAGAGGGGTTAAGGTAAATTCTTTTCCTAAAATATTATTTTAAAAGTAGACTTTATGGTTACCTAATTTTGATATTAATTAATATTATCTAGTTATAATACCCAATTAAATAATAATTTAATTATAATCTATGAAAACAAAACAAGTGCTTAAATAGAAAATAGGAGCGAACCGGGTCAATCCAGTGGATCTTCGGATCTCGAGTGGTCTGTAGCGGTATGCTCAAAACGCTATGGCATCCCGCTATATTATCTGGTAGACCGTCTTCGCGCCATACATACATGTGCTTACTAAATTTGTCGTATCTTTTGAACCGCTGCTCGAAATGACTTGAAACAAGCGCCAAAAGAAAGATAACTCGATTTTCTAAGTTGTGTCCAAATTTCTGATTAGTACAAGCACGATAAAGTTTCCATCTGGCACGATCTTTCAGTCACTTCAGATGACCTCTGCATTTTTCTTCTACGGTTTTCATCTAAAAGCTTGTGCTTCACCTTTTCTTGCTCCTCTTATCTTATTTCTCCTCCATTTTCAAGTCTCGCCTTTCCTTTGGCTCCAATAATATCTAACATACCAAAAATGCAATGCAAATGCAAAGAAACACACTTATGACTCTAAAATGCATGATAAGGAGAAAATAGACTCAAATGCATGAAAATATCTCAAAAGTTATACAAAGTGGAACTAAAACACTATGAAAATAAACCTTTAAAACATGCAAAATATACACTTATCAGGTTATGAGTACCCGCCTTCAAACCTCTCTTCTGGTTTATTCTTTTGTTAGGTCAATCAAATGGTAAGTCCGGGAGAGTTGATGTGTATCAATTCCACTTAGTTTCATCCATATTTGCATTCATTTCGTCATCATTCATGCATTATAGTGTAGATTTCTCTCATCCTACATATTAGAGTCTTAGGATGCATATATTGCATTTGTACCTGCATTTTAGTCGTTTTTAGGTACTAATAGAGTAAGGAGAATAGCTGATCCAAGTACAAGCTGCAGAAGGATAATGATGAGCTAAAAGAACTAAGGAAACAAGGGAAGAGAGGCATGCATCAGTTGCTGGAACGATGCAGGAAGGCGCCATAACGAGCGAAGGAGTGAAACCCCGACCAAGTCTCATGAGATGTCTCCATCGGTTGCTGGACTGATGCATATCAAGGCCGATGTAAAGAGCCAAGGAAGAAGCAAGGGTACTAGTGCAAGGGACAGCGGTATGCATGTCGATGGAAGCGATTGATGGGACAAGCAATGCTTCAAACGGAAGATCGCCAATCTGATGACGATTGTACTGGTCAAAGTTTCGTCACCATATCGCCAATCTGGTGACGATTGTACCGGCCCAAATCCCGCCACAACCAACCGATCCCCCAGTCTAGTGGATGAAGAAAGGAGAGATTCGTGCTCGGATGACCAACATGTCGCGGTCACCTGACCGACACACACAACCGATGCGTTAAGCATGTTTTATTTTTGACCCGACCCGGTTTGTTACGTGTCGACCCGGTCCGAACCCACTACTCTATAAATAGTTTTGTCATTTCTTGACCTAATATTTTAGCTATTCTTAGCCTCTTTCCTCTTTTCTCTCTAAAACTATAGGGTTTTGCTGGATCTTGAACCATTTTTCATGATCTAGTAAAGCTTCTTTGTTTAATATCTTTCTTCTTATCATTATGTCTTCTCTAAATGCATTTACTTTGTTTTTTTTAATCATGAGTGAGTAGTTTTCTTATGGGCCTTTGGGTTAAGTAGATTAGGGTGATTAAGAGTGGGGATAATGGTGTTAAGTGCATAGATCTACATATCCAAATGGTTAAGGAGTATTTCATGCTTAGTCCAATGAGAGATGCATGCCTAGGATGATTTGTAGCTAGATAGGTTTTTTCTCTTAAAATCACTAATCACTTAGGCTACTATCAAAAGATTAATTAATCAAGTAATTAGTGGATGGATTAGTGCTATGAAGATATATTAGTCCATTTTAGTGAGCCTATGCTTTTGATTAAGCTTGTTTAAGGTTTGTTAGCACCAATAACCAACTATTAGTCACCCAAAAGTCAATGACTTTAGCCCAAAGCCCATATTTGATTCATACGTTTACTTTCTTTTGCACCATTTAGTTTATGTTTTTATTGCTAGATTATACCATCATCTTATTCATCATTAGAGCTAAACTAGTTGGTTTCTTACATTCTAAATCCTTAAGTCCTCCTTGTGGTTCGACCCTAATATACTCATCGATATTACCTTGCACTTGGGGTAGAGTTCATTAGGTTTAAGTATTTGATAACTCATCATTCGTCCACGGTGCAGAGATGATCCAACCGTACTCGCCTTAATAGGTACCACTCCGAGCAACTAATCTTTATGGCGTAAAAACTCCACGGAAAATTTCTCCCAATACATTCACGTATCATCATATTTGGGGTTGATTTTTTTGTTATGGTAACGAAATTTGTGTGTCAATGCATACATTGACATATGAAGTTTGAACGCTTTCCGATCCTTAAACATCATCCCAACATAAACGTCCTCTGGATACTCCAACCTATATCCTATAGTATTAACGAAATCGTTTAAAATGTTAGACCGACAATAAAAAATAACGACATCAGTTTAAATGTTACCCACCAGCAACACCGCAAACGAGAAGACTATCGTCAGATGAGTCATCATCAAGAACGTTGTTCGGCATGAGATTTTCGTTATCTCCAGTCTCACAACTCATGATCAGCATGATAGACGACTCCCCTAGGGATATATCATCCGTCACCTTACCCTTCCTTTTATCTACCATTGTCGGTGGCATAGACGAACAAGCACTGCAACTGATGAAAACTTCACTATTAATGGATTAGTATTTGTTTAAAAAACTAAATTCTTTTTTTAACATATTATGCATACATAGGCTTTATACTTGAGGACCCATCATCGACCCATGAAAGAACATATAAGAAATAAATTATTGGCTAAACAAAGTGATACCCAACCAAAGTAAATCATAACGAGATAAAAAATATGTGTACCTCTTTTCACTAGTGTCATCAAGGCACACAAATATGTGGACCATCATGGTCATCACCAAGCCTGATGATCCCATCAACTAGAATTAGGCTGACATGACCTTCTATGTACGGTCCACCCGACGACCCCAGCGATGATCTTTCATCATTGTCCGCCTCAACTACCCAGTTCGGCGGGCACTTCGTAATAGTCATAGCCGCTATCCCAATCATCTCTATCTCTTGGTCATTGTATATCTCCTCCCCGACTCGTTGACTAGCTAGAAACCAGCATGCTGAAAGTATTAGCCACATCTTTCTGTATTTTGATGGTAGCAGAAACATTACCTGAATAATTTATAGGTTGAAAATCTAACGTCATACTTTTCTCATCAAACACATGTGAGTTCCCCCCCACCCCCGCCCCCCCCCCCCCCCCCCCCCCCCCCCCCCCCC
>PKML01006519.1:4912-35450 GCA_002933935.1 Eutrema yunnanense | reverse complement strand
AAAAAAAAACAAAAATTACGGTGCTGATGCACGGTGTAGAATCTAGTTCAACATTAAAATAGGAAAACCAAATCAAATAACACTATCTCGCTGGTTGGTTGAAACTTGAAAGTTAGCAAAGTCAGCTGAGCTTATCTTCAATTTTCTTATATTTTTTGAATTTAAAATATATCTCACTAAGTTAGTTGACTTAGTTGCAAACTTACAAGTTTTTTTTTTTAAGACAAGTTTTCATACCCTCCATGACTCCACGAGGAGGACCACGATTTGTTTTTTTTCACGATTTGTTTTTTTTTTTAAATTTTATATATTTTTTATCATAAAACTGTTTTGTTAAAATATTATTTATATTTATTAAAAATATTAATTAATTTAACACGTTTAAGTTTTAATTAATATTTCTTTCCTAGATTTGCATTCAACATTTACATTTGTTATTGGTAAACTGATTATACATAATTTTTCTTTGAATTTTTAATTTTACAGAACGAATTATAATTATTAGTATATATAATTTTATTTTTAAAATGGTTACGGTTAAAATTTTACGGTTTTAACCTTGCGGTTAACCAACGGTTTTGATACGATTACGGTTAATTAACGGTTACGGTTAATTAACGGTTACGGTTAATTAACGGTTACGGTTAATAATTTTTTTAACCATAACTAATATATTTTTACGGTTAACGGTTACGGTTTTTAACCGTCTAGCATAGTTACGGTTTGAAAACGGTAATGTTACGGTCCGAAATACGGTTACAGTTCCATTTTGGTCATGCCTATAGAGCTGTGTCTTTTGATCTGTTTGGTTGTTGCATAATTTATGTATTAGCAGGCCTTCTATTTTGAGTAATAAGTTAATGGGTGATTTAGGTGAATATGGTAGGTTGACTAGTTATTTAGATTTCTATGAATGAATAATATGATATTAGTTGCATCTTTTCTGACCGAATTTTATTGCCAATTCTATCCCTACATGTGATGACCTCATGCAAGTTGTGTTAAACAACATGAGCATTTAATGCCGACATGGGCATTTAATGCCGACATGCAAGTTGTGTTTCCAATTAGCCGAAGATGCTGAGAATTGTAATATATATATAATTTAATAGGTCTCAGACATTTGATTATTCTGGGTATTTTGCCGGGAGAAATAGATATGGGTGGATTGTCATGCCGGTTATGTGTTAACACCGATAGTTATCATGTGCGATTGTTAATAACATACATATTTTTAACAAAGTTGGTACAACCTAAAATAAAGTTAGCAAAGTTAAACAAAGTTAGCATAATTTAGCAAAGTTAATTAAATATTTTTTTACCTTTTTAAATGTTGCATATATTTTTCTTTCAACGAATAAAAGAATGTTACCTCGCATGGGAACAACGTTAATGTTTGATGCCTGCATGATAATAATGTTGGTGCTAACTTAACGATTGTTCGTTTGAATTTGACTATGATAATAACTAGGGTTAGCGGTTAACCCCGTTATCATATCGTGTTAAGTTTATGTTTATCGTGTTAACTTAGTTATCAAATCGTACAAAATATATAAATTAAAATTTAAATCGAGAATTAACGTTTTTTATTTATGTATATATAAGTTCAATAAAAAGATTTGTATTTTTCTTACGTAAATAACATGATAACAATTATAAGACATATTATATAGAATGTTAACGTGCTAACAATAAAATCCGAATACTTATAATGTGCTAACATTAATATCTGATAAGTGGTTAACATGCTAGTTAATATGATATCACGATAAGTTTATGTTTAATGTGTTAACTTAGTTATCATATCATACAAACTATGAAAATTTAAATTAAATTTGTGAATTAATGTTTTTTAAATTGTGTATAGATAAGAATAATAAAAATGATTAATGTTTCTCTAATGTAATTGACACGATAATAATTATAACAACATGTTATATAGAAGTCAAGTTAACAATTTGGTTAACGTATAACATTTTTAACAAGTAAAGTTACACAATTCAATTTAACATGTAACATCGTTAACAAGTAAAGTTAACATGTAAACATCGTTAACAATTAAAGTTAACATGCAAACATCGTTAACAAGTAAAGTTAACAATTTGAATTAACGTATAACATTTTTAACAAGTCAAGTTAACAATTCCATTTAACATATAACATTGTTAACAAGTAAAGTTAACATGTAAACATCGCTAACAAGTAAAGATAACATGTAAACATCGTTAACAAGTCAAGTTAACGTATAATATCGTTAACATATCACGAATTGTATTGTGAAGTTGCAATGGGGTTTGTCAAGATAACAAGTAAAGTTATAATATATCGTTAACATATCACGAAAGGACCGTCCTTTTCTGGTAAATGTTAACCACGCTCTCCGGTTGGGGCTTGGCCGGCGGCGAGAATCCTCTGAGGCAATTCTAAATCTGCCATGATTCATGTTCCGTAAATACTAGCGGTAATTAAAAGTAGGAAAAAGCAATCGATATTGTAAATTACAGAATGAAGAAAGTAAGGATTCAAAATTACATAGATTTGAGATTTGTTTTTGAACAGGCGGAGGGATTCCCACTTGGAGAAAGCGATTTCGCGAAGAAGATTTTGGCGGTGCCGCGAGCTAAAGGTGATTTTTGGTCGAACAAATTGTGAGTAGCAAAGAAGAATTTACTTTTCTTGGGTTTTTCTTTGCACCTGTCCAGCGGGGAGGATCCTCTGCGAAAGATTGATATCGGCCATCTGTTCAGAATTTCAGCGAAATAAGAACCACGAAACCGTTTATGACATGAATCGGGGAAACAAAAAAAAATATCAATTCTAAAGGCGTCAGAAGTACTAAAAAGCTTGAATCGGAGAGAATATAGTATAATAAAATTGGATCATAGTTTTCTGAACACAAATTGATGAAAATCAAACTTAACTATTCTTCGGACGGCTACAATTAATTTGGACATCCACTTATGCGAAAACCTAGTGAAATCGAAGATTGACAATGATGGTAGGACAAGATTTGTTCGACAAAGCCTGGTGTTCTCGGATTTAAAATATAAAGTTGAAGAGAAGAGATATGAATATACTTTTCGTAACAGTTTACTACACCGGCTATAGGAATATGCTTTTTTATTTTGTAAAAAGCAACAAAATCTTCAAATGATTTTAAAACCTCTAACAAGGTTTTACAGGGCCCACCATTTCTTATGTAATCCTCCTACACGACAAAAACTGCTTTTCTCACATATGTAGAGGTGAGACTGACTTTTCCAGATGAACATAATAGGTGGCACGGTGCGAAAAATGGCCGCTTAATTTCCATGTCATAAAATAGTAGAGAGTGTAATTGATGAGTAGGACTTTTGCAAGTCCCGAATCAATACCTCGTTGTATAGTATTTGAGGATCGAACCGAAGAGGCTAAGGTTGACACACTAAGAATGCACGAAACTTCCTAAGCTAGAGNTTTTTTTTGGTACAGGAAATTTAAACCAGCCATAAACCCGAATTGGGCCTGGTTAGGAAACTAAACCGAAATACAAATTGGCATTGAAACCGAACTGGACCGGAAAAAAAAACGGGAAAACCGGAATAAGCGAAACCCGAGCAAGCAAATCGGAGAGGAAGTCCGACGCCACCAGGGACTGCGCCGCCTCGCAGGTAGACCGGATTCCTCCGGAGAAAGCGAAGACACAGGATCATCAACGCCGCAGAACGTACCGGGAGAACCCCAATCACCGGAGAACCGCCGCCATCAGCAAACAAAACCACCAGCCAAATAACCGCCATCAGTCTTGACAGCACCACCACCAGGCTTAAGAGAACCACATCACTACCACCCTAGAGCCACCACAAACAAGAGGCTTGCCGAAGAACAGAGAGACGCCGGCAAAACAGGGAGATCCACCGACGGTGGCACATGACCACCACCGCCAACCCAGAACAAGACGCCGAAGAGCACAAGGCATCGGGAGTGAAATATTTATAATCTGAGTGAAATCTTTTAATCCACCGCCAACCCGAGTGAAATATTTTACTTGCATAACTCATAATCTGAGTGAAATATTTTAATCGATGATCTTATGCATCGTGATTACAACCTTGCTGATACATAGTCTTTGGAATTGTATTTACATCATCGTCGTAGTGTAGATTTAATTTCGAAATAAAATTCTGATCGGTAATACTTCTTTAGTATACATTCATCCCACTGATTTTGTCATTGATCAACACATATTTTCTTTTATAATTCGAAAATCAATAATTAGAAATTAACAAATCGATTGTTTAGGTTCGCTTTGTTTTGATTGTTTGGTCTCAAATCCTTTATCTAATATGTTGCTTGATAGTTGTTATTTGTTAACATGTTTTCTAATCAATCATAACTTAAAGGTACTAGTAAAGTGATAGGTCCTTGTTAAAGGAGTTATCAATGTTGATCAAATGTAAATACGAAAACAAGAAGACAAGTACTTTTGACAAATTTCTTTGCATTTTTTTTTTGTGGCTTTTTCATTTATATAGAAGCAAATTGGAACAATCCGTTCCTACAAACATGGAAGCAACATGCATACAGGGAATTGAGGAAATGATACGATTTGACTAGGACCGTCTTGCTCGGGTAAAGGTGATGATCGGATAATCCTTGACTTCGAAGGATTCAAGGAGAGAGATGCTAAGGCGTGGATGATTAATCCGAAATTCCTTAGGCCCAAACTCACGAGAATGAAATCGAAACGAGGCGGTGGCAACGTCGATGGGAGAATTCGGGAAAGAGGATGATAAGGCGTGGATATTAATCCAAAAATCCTTATGCCCCACTCTACGAGAAGAATCGCTCACGACCAACGGATCGATGATTACGTCTAAGAGTTGCGGAATACTCAAAGATAAATCGAAAGATTTCAATGAATAAAACTTTCAAAGAAATCGCAAAAGAAGAGTCTAAAAACTCGACAATGAAGAGAGAAAAGAGATTGATTAATTGTTGTTGAAATGAGAATACATGGATGAGTTTATATAGAAAGGAAGAGAAGTGAGTCAAAGAGACTTAAACACTTCTCGAAAATGCAAGAAACAAATTACAAGGAGTTTTGACCAAGACTGAAATTAATTAAAGGTTTGAATGACTCTAGGAATTCCCACCGAAAATTCCCCTCAGAAATTCCCTCGGAAAGAATCCCTCGGAAAAGTCCCTCGGGAAGGATCCCTCGGAAACGAATCCCTCGGAAATAAATCCCTCGGAAAATTCCCCCGCGGAGTTCTCTATCGGATCGGACCGTTAGCGGAGTAAGCCGGTTGCCTCGTTAAAACCTCTTACGGAAAACCCATTGGGACAAAACCTGATGCGTCCCTGCTTGATCAACTCCGGAGGAAGGCTGATAAAGGTGGTGCTGCAACAAGGAGAACATGATGGGGATGATTTGCGGCAATGGTGGTATTNTACTCAAAGATAAATCGAAAGATTTCAATGAATAAAACTTTCAAAGAAATCGCAAAAGAAGAGTCTAAAAACTCGACAATGAAGAGAGAAAAGAGATTGATTAATTGTTGTTGAAATGAGAATACATGGATGAGTTTATATAGAAAGGAAGAGAAGTGAGTCAAAGAGACTTAAACACTTCTCGAAAATGGAAGAAACAAATTACAAGGAGTTTTGACCAAGACTGAAATTAAATAAAGGTTTGAATGACTCTAGGAATTCCCACCGAAAATTCCCCTCAGAAATTCCCTCGGAAAGAATCCCTCGGAAAAGTCCCTCGGGAAGGATCCCTCGGAAACGAATCCCTCGGAAATAAATCCCTCGGAAAATTCCCCCGCGGAGTTCTCTATCGGATCGGACCGTTAGCGGAGTAAGCCGGTTGCCTCGTTAAAACCTCTTACGGAAAACCCATTGGGACAAAACCGTAACAGGAAAAAGAGTACAACGCAACTTACTCAACGGCCGAACCTCAAGAAGAACTCGAAGATATTGAGGTGACGACTGGATGCATAAGTTGATCCTCCTCGATCCGGATATCGCCAAGTAAGCTCCGAACTGCTTCCGCCAACTTCCGTGCCTTTGCGCGGGTGATCGCTCCTTCCGGTACATGCAATGCCTCGTCTTTAACCTCCGTGTCCGGAATCATATCAGGAAACTACATGAAAAAAACGTAAAACAAATGGTGAGATCTCTGTACCTACAATATAGGAGACTGAGTTTTACTCTGTTATTTACTGAAATCAAATAAATGAAAATAAGTAAACCAAACCAATCAATCTTGGTATCTCTGGTTCGGTTTCCTTCTGCGCTTGGGACGCTAGTTTAGTTGATGCTCGATTGCTGTCCCATCAATACTCTCTCCCCCCCCGTCGAAATCTGGAAAACTGAGTTGTTGCTGTGACAGATTCTCCCAAGTAGCGTCAGCGACATGTAACCCTTGCCAACAAACCAGAGCTTCTGTTGTTGATCTTTGGCCCAGCGTAGTCTCTCGAGTATCAAGGATTCGATCAGGACAGAGATTCAAAGTCACATTCTCACGCAATGGCGGTAGCTTGTCGAGAGCCGGCTCGTCATCTCCAATCCATTTCTTCAATAAGGAAACATGAAAGATGTGATAACTCTAACCGGTTCTATTTTTAATTTCTGCCTAAACCGGAATAAGACCCGAATATAAACCTAAAGCGAGGGAAATAAACCCTAGTCTATTATTTTTTCTCTTTTCTCTCTCTCTTTCTCTCTCGCGCGAGTGCTCTCTCTCTCTCTCTCTCTGATACGATCATGGACATGCATGCTTCGGATGAGGTTCCGGAGGAAGCTTTGATCATTCCCGAAGGTCCCGTTACGCGGTCCAAGACGAGGAAGTTAGCCGGAGCTGTTCAGAAACTACTTAACGACATTTGGAACGAGGATGAAGACCAACTTACGCACTACGCCGTCACCTCTTTATCATTTGCGGATTCAGCTTGAGATTGGCCGAGTGTAAGTTGTTGTACTCTTTTTTCTATGCTCGGTTTTGTCCCAATGGGTTTTTCGAGTAGAGGTTTTAACGAGGCAACGGCTTACACTTCATATCCGGTCCAATCGCAAGTTGATTTCCGAGGGAATATTTCCGAGGGATTATTTCCGAGGGACTTTTCCGAGGGATTATTTCCGAGGGATTCAATCCGAGGGAGCGAATCCGAGGGAGCATTTTCGAGGGAGACTAGTCAAAGCAACCCAAGAGACATTCAAACTTCAAAGTCAAAGTCTTTGGTCTTAGTCTTCACATTTATTTGATTTTGTATTTCCCCATGCATTGTATTTTGTGCTTTCTTCTTCACCCCTTCACATCCTTTTCCTATAAATACTCTTTGTAGTTCTTCATTTGAAATAATCCAATTTTATAAACCTTTTAGAGATTTCTCTCCTTTGTTCCTTTGTGAACTTTCGATTCTTTTGGTGGTTAGCCAAGAAAATCATTTCGATCCTTGGGTGGTTAGCTCATTGGTCATTTCTGATTCTTAAGGTGGTTAGCTTTAAGTTTCGATCCGATTCCGAGGTGGTTAGCCGAAGAGTCACAACGTTCCTTAGGTGGTTAGCCTTTGGATCGGGTTTACCGAGTGCAGTCCATAGCTCTCGACGCAACCGTTCACTTCCCCCGCCTTGCTCGTTCAAGGATTATCCCCGTTTCAATTCTGCTTTCATTACCGACAAGAGTGTGCATTTTGGGAAGATCGGATCGAGATCGTATCAAGTGGTATCAGAGCCACGCTCTTGATTACCCCGGTATTTTCTAATCTTTTCTTTCTTTTCATATTCTTCTTCTTTCTATCTTATTGTATTAAAACTGATTTTCAAAAAAAAAAAAAAATCGTAGATTAAAAAAAAAAANATATATATATATCTATATCGGTTCGTAATTCTTCACTTCCGATCTATTTCTTTTGTTTGACGATTTGGTTTTTGAATCTACCATCGATTTGTTTCGATTTTAGTTCCTTAAGAACCGAGGAGAACTTCTAGTGTGTGTTGTGAGGATATTGCGAGAGTTGAGTGAACAAATTTGAGAGAAACACTTGTGAGAATATTTTACTAACGTGTTTGCTCATTTTTGCGAGGTACAATGGCCGAGGAAAGTAGTTCTAATACTTCATGGACGAGGAGAGAAAGAGATGCCGCGATGAATCACAAGGTGGATGTCATCACTCTCATGATGAACGAGATGAGAAATCAATTGGCCGCTCTTAATGTTCGGACACCGGTGAGACAAGAAGGAAACAACGGCGCAAACTTAGCCGAGAGTCAAGGATCCGATCATAGCCGAAGGAATCCCCGTGTTCCGCCAAGGCATTGAAGAGCCAATAATCAAAACCGGCAACAAAACCCACAAGGCGATAACGGCGAAAACGGCGAGAACATCGAGAATCCGTTTCACGATTTACCCGATGATTCCGAGGGAAACCAAGGAAGGCAACAACCGGCGAGGAGGAGAAACGACAATGATCTCGGTGGATTGAAGTTACGAATTCCCTCATTCTACGGGACGAACGATCCCGATGCGTTTCTCGAATGGGAAAAGAAGATCGACATCGTCTTCGGATGTCAAGACTTTACGGAACAAAAAGGTTAGGTTGGCCGCTACGGAATTTCATGGTTATGCTGTTGATTGGTGGGATAGTGTTGTGCCAAGCAGGAGACGCCAAAGAATTAATCCCGTTGAGACGTGGGACGAAATGGCGAGATTGATGCAAGTTCGGTTCGTACCGGTACACTATCACCGCGAGCTACACCAAAAGTTGCGAAGGTTGTCACAAGGTACTAAGGGAGTTGAGGATTATTACCAAGAGATGGAGAAGCTCATGCTTAAAGCCGATGTTGACGAGCCCCGTGATGCGACTATGGCCCGATTCCTAACCGGGATGAATAGCGAATTGCAAGATCGCATGGAGATGCAATCGTATGATACCGTTGAGGAGATGTTGCACAAGGCAATTCTCGTAGAACAACAACTTAAGAGGAAAGGTATTTCACGGTCCCCGTTCGTATCTAAGCCGAGCTACACAAGAAGCGATAAGCCGAGTTACCCATCACGTACCGAAACGAAGCCAAAGACGGATTACAAGCCTAGTTCGTCCGGTCACGACTACAAGGGTTAGGCTGAAGTTTCTAATCCTTTGAGAAACCGTGATATTGAATGCTTTAAGTGTAGGGGCAAAGGTCACTATGCAAACAAATGTCCAAACCAACGAGCTATGA
The DNA here is from genome assembly GCA_002933935.1 of Eutrema yunnanense. Lineage (NCBI taxonomy): Eukaryota > Viridiplantae > Streptophyta > Magnoliopsida > Brassicales > Brassicaceae > Eutrema > Eutrema yunnanense. The sequence goes on along the minus strand of PKML01006519.1, from coordinate 26,243 downwards.
TCATGTTGGACGGAGGCGAGATTGTGACCGATGATGATGATGTGGATGACAAGGTGGATTTTGATTCTGCACCCGTCTATGATGACGATGATGAACACGCGGTTGAAGGAGAGCTACTTGTAGCTAGACGTATTCTACTTTCTCAAGAACCGTTCGTGGTAGACGAGCAACGTGAGAACTTGTTCCACACTCGGTGCAAGGTTAATGGTAAGACGTGCAGTCTCATAATCGATGGCGGAAGTTGCACGAACGTTGCTAGTACGACGATGGTGGAAAAACTTAACTTGGAGATGAGGAAACATATGCGACCGTATAGCCTTCGATGGTTGAGTAACCAAAAGCAACTAAAGGTAACCCATCAAGTCTCGGTTCCTTTATCTATTGGTCGTTACGAGGATGAGATCCTATGCGATGTGTTGCCAATGGAAGCCGGTCATATCCTACTTGGAAGACCATGGCAATACGATCGGAGAGCCGTTCACGACGGTTACGCCAACAAACATTCCTTTGAGCATAAAGGACGGAAGATCACTCTTGCCCCATTGTCCCCACACGAGGTGTACCTAGATCAGCTCAAGCTCGAGCAAAACCGCAAGGACAAAAGCATTGTGAGTGATCCCCAAACACTTTATCTACTAAAAACGAGAGTGAGAGTTCGAGAAAAGCCAAGCTAAAGGCCTTTGAGGGAAACCCCGTGAGAAAAGAAACTCTTTTTGTGAGGCCGAGTGAGATTAAACACGCTCTCGTTACGAAGCAACCTTTCGTTTTGCTTATCTTTAAGGATGCTCTCGTGAGCATGACTAATCCCGAGCCGGATCTCCCGAGCAATGTGTTGTCTCTTTTGCAGGAATTTAGTGATGTCTTTCCGGAAGATAGCCCCGGTGGCTTACCGCCCATTCGTGGGATAGAACATCAAATAGACTTCGTTCCCGGAGCAACACTTCCGAACCGGCCCGCTTATCGAACCAATCCGGTCGAGACCAAGGAGCTCCAATGACAAGTCGGCGAACTTATGGAGAATGGTCATATCCGGGAAAGTATGAGCTCGTGTGCCGTTCCGGTATTGCTTGTGCCAAAGAAAGACGGTTTGTGGAGGATGTGCGTTGATTGCCGAGCCATTAACAATATCACGGTAAAGTATCGCCATCCGATCCCTAGGCTAGATGATATGCTAGATGAACTTCATGGATCTAGTATCTTTTCTAAGATAGATTTGAAAAGTGGTTATCACCAAATCCGAATGAAGGAAGGTGATGAGTGGAAAACCGCTTTCAAAACTAAGCACGGTTTATACGAGTGGCTTGTTATGCCTTTTGGTCTTACGAACGCCCCTAGCACTTTCATGCGTCTTATGAATCATGTTCTTAGGTCTTTCATATGTGTCTTCGTTGTTGTTTACTTCGATGATATTTTGATTTATAGTAAGACCTTAGACGATCATGTAGGGCATTTGCGTTTGGTCTTAGACGTGCTTAGGAAAGAACGACTTTTTGGAAACTTTAAGAAATGTTCTTTTTGTTCGGATAACGTTGTGTTTCTAGGTTTTGTGGTGAGTTCTCAGGGAATACAGGTTGACGAAGACAAGATTAAGGCGATCTAAGATTGGCCGAGTCCTAAGACGGTTGGTGAAGTCCGAAGCTTTCACGGCTTAGCCGGTTTCTATAGACGGTTCGTTCAGGATTTCAGCACCATTGCCGCGCCACTAACCGAAGTGATCAAGAAGGATGTGGGCTTCAAATGGGAACAAGCTCAAGAGGACGCTTTTCAGCTCCTAAAACACAAGCTTACTCACGCCCCTCTTCTCATTTTACCAGATTTTATGAAAACTTTTGAAATTGAATGCGATGCTTCTGGTGTAGGTATCGGTGCCGTGCTTATGCAAGAGAAGAAGCCGATCGCCTTCTTTAGTGAGAAACTCGGTGGAGCAACTCTCAACTACCCGACGTACGACAAGGAATTCTATGCCTTAGTCCGTGCACTCCAAACGTGGCAACACTATCTTTGGCCGAAGGAATTCGTGATCCACACCGATCATCAATCACTTAGGCATTTGAAAAGCCAACAGAAGTTGAACAAGCGACACGCCCGTTGGATGGAGTTCGTGGAAACTTTCCTGTACGTGATTCAATACAAGCAAGGCAAGGAGAATGTCGTGGCCGATGCTCTTTCACGGAGATACACTTTGCTTTCGACACTTGATGCCAATGTGCTTGGATTTGAGATGATTAAAGGAGCTTATGCAACCGATCCCGATTTTCAGGAAGTATTTCTAACTTGTGTTAAATTTGCTTCGGGAAAATACTTTCGTAGTGACGGTTTTTTGTTTTACGAGAACCGGTTACGTATTCCTAACTCTTCTTTGCGAGATCTTCTTGTTAGGGAAGCACATGGCGGTGGCTTAATGGGACATTTCGGAGTGGCTAAAACTCTTTTGGTGGTGCAAGACCATTTCTTTTGGCCGCACATGAAGCGAGATGTTGAACGGATTTGTAGCCGATGCACAACATGTAAGTTAGCTAAATCCAAAAGCCCAAGCCAAGGTATGTACACTCCTTTGCCGATTCCTAGTGTACCATGGACCGACATTTCAATGGACTTTGTGTTGGGATTGCCGAGAACTATGAGAGGTAGTGATTCGGTCTTTGTTGTTGTAGATAGGTTTTCTAAGATGGCTCATTTCATTCCTTGCCATAAAACCGATGATGCATCTAACATTGCCGATTTGTTCTTTAGAGAGATTGTCCGTTTGCATGGAATGCCTAGGACAATAGTTTCGGATAGAGATACCAAGTTCCTTAGCTATTTTTGGAAGACCCTTTGGTCGAAATTAGGAACTAAGTTGTGTTTCTCTACGACTTGTCACCCGCAAACTGATGGTCAAACCGAAGTGGTTAATAGGACCTTAGGAACGCTTTTGCGGACGGTCATTAAGAAAAATCTTAAGTCGTGGGAAGATTGTTTGCCGCATGTTGAGTTTGCTTATAATCGTGTCGTGCATTCTACTACATCTTTTTCCCTGTTTGAACTTGTTTACGGTTTTAACCCGCTTACACCTTTGGATCTAACGCCTTTACCTTTGAGTGAACGTGTAAGCATGGATGGGAAAAAGAAAGCCGAGTTGGTTAAGCAAATGCACGAGAAGGCCAAGCAAAACATTGAGCACAAAACCGAGCTTTATCGCAAACATGCCAACAAGGGACGAAACAAGAAGACGTTCGAACCCGGTGATCTCGTTTGGATCTATTTGCGAAAGGAACGGTTTCCGGAGGAACGGAAGTCCAAACTCTTGCCGAGAGTTGATGGACCATTCACGGTTTTAGAGAAGATCAATGATAACGCTTATAAGATCGATCTTCAAGGTAAGTACCCCGTTAGCTCTAGCTTCAACGTTTCTGATATCATTCCCTTTATTGCAGACGAAGCAGATTTGAGGACAAATCCTTTTCAAGTGGAGGGGGATGATACGATCATGGACATGCATGCTTCGGATGAGGTTCCAGAGGAAGCTTTGATCATTCCCGAAGGTCCCGTTACGCGGTCCAAGACGAGGAAGTTAGCCGGAGCTGTTCGGAAACTACTTAACGACATTTGGAACGAGGATGAAGACCAACTTACGCACTACGCCGTCACCTCTTTATCATTTGCGGATTCAACTTGAGATTGGCCGAGTGTAAGTTGTTGTACTCTTTTTCCTATGCTCGGTTTTGTCCCAATGGGTTTTCCGAGTAGAGGTTTTAACGAGGCAACGGCTTACACTTCATATCCGGTCCAATCGCAAGTTGATTTCCGAGGCAATATTTCCGAGGGACTTTTTCGAGGGATTATTTCCGAGGGACTTTTCCGAGGGATTATTTCCGAGGGATTCAATCCGAGGGAGCGAATCCGAGGGAGCATTTTCGAGGGAGACTAGTCAAAGTAACCCAAGAGACATTCAAACTTCAAAGTCAAAGTCTTTGGTCTTAGTCTTCACATTTATTTGATTTTGTATTTCCCCATGCATTGTATTTTGTGCTTTTTTCTTCATCCCTTCACATTCTTTTCCTATAAATACTCTTTGTAGTTCTTCATTTGAAATCATCCAATTTTATAAACCTTTTAGAGATTTCTCTCCTTTGTTCCTTTGTGAACTTTCGATTCTTTTGGTGGTTAGCCAAGAAAATCATTTCGATCCTTGGGTGGTTAGCTCATTGGTCATTTCCGATTCTTAAGGTGGTTAGCTTTAAGTTTCGATCCGATTCCGAGGTGGTTAGCCGAAGAGTCACAACGTTCCTTAGGTGGTTAGCCTTTGGATCGGGTTTACCGAGTGCAGTCCATAGCTCTCGACGCAACCGTTCACTTCCCCCGCCTTGCTCGTTCAAGGATTATCCCCGTTTCAATTCCGCTTTCATTACCGACAAGAGTGTGCATTTTGGGAAGATCGTATCGAGATCGTATCACTCTCCCTCTCGGGTTCTCTCTCTTTCTCTCTCCTTCTCTCTCGCGGCTCTCTCCTTGCTCTCCCTCACCGGCGCCTTGCTCTCTCTCCCTCGAGCTCTCCGCCGGCCTCTCTCTCTCACCGTCGCACACCAGCCTCATTACCAGAAGCACCGCCGCACCACCTCTCCTCTCTCCTGCTCACACCGCCGCTGCAACCACCAAGAGAAACCGACCGAATCTTCTTCTCCCGTCATCACCAGCGCCGTCACCTTTCGGGCCGTTTTCCCGACCAACCGCTGCGATCCAGAAGACCTATTACATATCAAACTGAAGCCCCGAGTATCTGCTTTCCGTGAAGCCCGAGATCATCCGAATCGGAGAGCCGAGTCATAAGATATGGTAGTTCCAGTGAAAGGTACCGGATCTGCCTCTCCACCTCCATCACTGAGTTCTTCTGACGAGATCAGAGGCGAGCTGGTCACATCACCTTCACCGTCTCCTCCTCCTCCTCCACCGCATACAGTCAGGTGAGGACGTGACGCATTTTTTCCTTTCTCCATTATTCGATTTGATGTCGATAGTCCATTCTTAAACCGTTGCTGCATGTATTGTGTATAGTTGGGTAATGGGTAGGAGGTTAGAGTCTTTGAGTTAGGATTTGATTGCTGGTACCAGATTGAACTGTTTGGTTTGCTTGTTGCGTTGTCCGGCTTGAGAGTCTTGCACATAGATGAATGTTTGTGTGTTAGGAATACATCGGTATTGCTTGAGATATTTTAGTAATCGTTAGGTCCTCGACACTGTGATGGGATCAGTGGTTCGATTTGTTTGTGCACCCGAGACCAGCTGTGGTAGGCTTGCACGGGGTTAAAAGGAGCTATCCCGATGCTCTAGTTACGAGAAAAGGCCAGTGAGCCAGATGGATTCTCATTGTGTGTGAGCACTGGTAGAGTGTGTTGTTGGAGAAACGGAAAGAAAAGATGAGTATTGAAAAAAGAGTTTATGTGATGAAATGAGAAAGACTAATTAAAAAGGAATATTGTGTGGAACCTTGATTGAGCTCGTTTTAGGTTTATACTGTTGAATATGATTTCGCGTATCGTTGGAAGGGTTAAGTGAGTCTCTGAAGGCTCATCCTCACTGGGTAATCTCGATTACTCAACCCTCTCCCCTTGTTTCTTTTCAGGTTATTTGGGATCGAGTGAGTTGTGTTGTTGTTTTTACCGGGCGTTTTTCTGGCGATCCTGTGTTGCTGGCCACTGGTGCACCTAACATGCCCGATTCTCGGTTATCTCCGGAGACCCGGGATAGGGATGTTACAAAAGACATTATGAATTCGAGTACCTTCTGGAAGAACAAGACGATACGCAACAACTTCAATGCGCTCCTCAACACAAAACGGCCCAAAACATCGATGAGACCATTTTTGTGAAGTCCTACGAAACAGCGTCTTATGTCGATAAGGTAGGATGTGCATCAAGACCCAATCTCTTGCAACAAACTCGATGTCGCGCCGTTTAGCATCCGCGGCAATGAGATTGAGTTTTAGTTCCTGAAGCAACTCGTCTCGTTCCGCCAGTTGCTCGTCTAACTCTCCAATGAGTGATGAACCAATTTCATAGGCTGGGATAGGTGGTGGTAGATGGCCGTAGAGTGCTTGGAATGGTGTCATACCCGTTGAAATGTGGAAGGTGGTATTGTACCAGAACTCGGCCCATGGTAAGAACTTGTTTTGGACGGTGACTAACGAAACATCACAGAAATGGTTCGATGCAACGATTAACCACTTCCGTCTGGCTGTCGGACTGTGGATGATAGGCCGTTAACATTTGTAAATGTGTTCCTGCCATCTTCCAAAATTCCTTCCATCATTGGTTGGTTTATAGCCATAAATTCATACAAATTTAATTAACGAAAGTGAAAATAAAAACGAGTAAGAAAATCATTCATAATGTAAATATTTTATTGGTTGTCGAGTATACACTATATAAATTAAATAATAGCAGATTATCGGTATTTTATAAAATGCCGAAATTACTAATTGAAATAAATTCTAATTTTTGTGTACTAAAAATTAGATTCATCAGCCATCATTACTTTTTTTTTTTTTTTTTTTGTCATCTCAGCCATCATTACTTATTAACCTTATATCATATGTATTCAACAAAACAAGAATATTATAACATATTCTCAATTATAATGAAAGCAGTATTATTAATAATAAATTTAATACTATAAAGTAAGAACTTAATAGTTATCAACAATCAAGTTCTTGATCGAGGCATGAAGAATGAGAATAATACTGAAACACTGAAAAAAGCTTAGAATTATGAAAGACAATATAAATAATCAATAATAACAATTAAAAATAATCATAAATATTGAAATTTAAAAGTATTAAACATAAAATATAAAGTATTTAAGTTATCCCTAAATACAGAGAAATCATAATAAAAAGATTAGTGTTTTTGGATTACATGAAAGATTAAAGATTGAGATGGGAGTATTTTTTGGCCAGCTTGGATCTCCGTGTATATCAGTGAAGGGAAGCATGTTTTAATGTAAACAAATTATAATTAATATGTTATCATACTTTACTGAAGACCATAACCCGAAATAATCATATATATAGACTTACCAATCGAAGAAATCAGAAACTTCTTTAATATGTGGATTAAAGAGTGTTTACGACTGGTCTCCAGCGTTTCTGATGCTATATCCGCCTGAATCATTTATATATAGGTACAAAACAAATTTGTATACAAAATAAATAATTATCTTTAAGTAAATAATATACAAATTTGACCCAAAAAAATTAGATGACTAACCTTCAATGCATAGTAAACGCGAAACATCCTCAGAGTCAACACTATTTCGTACGTGCCAATTTCTTCCCACTTTTTCCAGAAATCCAGAGCAGTCCACCCACAGGGCCGGCTTAACCACAAGGGTGAGCAGGGCGACCATCCCAGGGCCCACGGGCATAAGGGGTCCATAAAAAAAAATTGTTAAAAAAAAAAAAAAATTTAGAAATCGATTTGTTACGCTGCATGTTTTTTTTTTTTTTTTAGTTTTGATATATATTTATATATATATATATATAATATCAACTTTAACCAAAAAAATATATATTTTTAAGAGGCCCAAATATATTTCAAAACTTAAAAAAAAAAATTATGTTTAAGGGCCCAATTTTTTTTTTTTTTTGGTTTTAGGGTCCAAAAACTTTTTTGGCCCAAGGGCCCCCAACAACCGTTTAGCATCCGCAGCAATGAGTAAAAACATGTTTTAATGTAAACAAATTATAATTAATCTGTTATCATACTTTACTGAAGACCCTAACTGATGTGATCCTGAGCAGCATCAAGAAAGGAGAGATGGAACAAGAGCATGAAATCGAGGAACAACTTGTAGCCGAGGGAGACTTGTTTGCGATGAAGAGAGCTAAGGCTACTAAGCTCAAAGAAGGCATTGAAGATTCAAAGACACATCTAACCACAATGGTTATGATTCAGGCCCAAAGAAATCATTAGATGGGTTTGTGAATCATTTGTGTGCTCTTTTTCCCTTGTTTGGTTTTGTCCCAATGAGTTTTCCAAAAAAGGTTTTTAATGAGGCCAAATGATTCACAATATTATTGATCCATCTTGTGATTTTCCTCAAGCCCAGCAACACTCACAATTTCGACCATGGAAGCTCAAGGAGTCTATTTTCAAATTCAAACTCTGTTTTATCTATTTGCTTATTTTCGAGGGCTTGTTTAATGCTCTTCATGCAGCCTTTGTTGCTTTCTTTTTAAACCCTTTGTATGCTATGGTCGAAACCATCCTGGATTTGGATCATCAAACTTTTAAAAAATAAACTGTTCTCTCTAAAACTGGCCGATAATCTCTTTTCTTCTCTTGGGATCGAATCGTTGCTTTTGCAACACCTTTTTCGTATCTCATCTATCTTGTATGAACGAATCGTTGCCTTGTGCAACATCTCTTTCGTTTCATCTCTTCAAAACAGAAGCTATTCCGCAAGTTTTTGTATCTATGTCAATCGAACCAGCTTCTTTGTGTGAATCCTTGGGAGAATCATATCACGTGGTATCAGAGCACACATAGAGGCTTGGTAATCTCGTTCCTTATCAATCAATTTGTTCATCTTTTGTTTTGCGATTTTTAGTGTATGTTCATGTTCTCTTAAGTCGAATTTGTACTGCATCAATTCATGTGTGATTTTCGCAGTTATTAACATGTTTAGTAGTAGTTTTCGAGTAAGTTTAATCAAAAATCTAAAAAAAAAATTAGGCTTCCAAATTATGTTTGTGTCGATCTGTTCTATAGCAGTGTGTCTCTTGTGTGATTTTGGGTCTCTATCAGCTTATTGTCTCATCTATTCTGTTCGAGTTATGTCCATTCAGTTCTGGCCGAAATTTTTTTGTGACTCTTCATATTGTGTGTTGCGTGATTTGTTAGGTTGCAGGTCGATTATCAGTTTGTGTTAATGCAGTTTATGTGTCGAGTGAATCTAGTTCCTGGTTGTGTCTCAGTTCGTGTTCTAGTTATGTTCGAGTTTGTTTCAGTTTGTTCTAGATCGAGTGTGTTGTCTCAGTTTATTCTAAGTGTTGTTGATTTGGTTTTAGATATTGTCTTTTCAGTTTCGTGTGTGATTGATCTTTCTTGTGCTTGCAAAAATCTGTGAACTTGTGTGAATCTATGTTTTGTTTTTTGTGAGAAATTGTTACTGGTTTTGTTTGCTGTTTTGTTTTCACGTACAAGATGGGTGATGAACAAGGAGACAACACCAATGACAGCAACAAACTGTTTATGGAAGCAATGGTAGCTCGGTCGGAACAAATGATGAAGAAACAAGGAGAAGAAATCCATCAGCGAATTGATCAGGTACAGGGGTGTCAATTAGGGCCAAAGCCCGAGGGCCGGCCCGTCCCGGCCCTAAAAAACAGCGGGTTCGGGCCTAGAAATAAAAGCCCGAAAAAATCGGGTCTTTCGGGTTAAGCCCGATCGGGCTCGGGCTAGCCCGTAACTATTTGATTACGTATGTCTTATTAAATTTGGGTTCGCTTATCATATGATTTCAAAACGTATGAAAAACGTACCAGAAGAAGGAAAGTCTAAATTGACTCTATACTTAGAAGACGATATGTTGGAACTGACTTTTTATGAAAACATGGATATTTTATAATGGTAGAAGTGTCAGTCACAATATTATGGTGAGGTAGCTCGTGTGGCATGTGATGTTCTAAACATTCCGATAACTACAGTGGCATCACTGATGTTGGTTCACATGTCTTGGATAAATATAGAAATCGTGTTTTACCAAGAAACGTTGAAACACTGATTTGTACCCAGAAACGTTGAAACACTGATTTGTACATATGCACTTGGTTGGATGGGTTTACATTTCATGATCCATGTACCATTATCATTCGTCTATATTTACTTCATATTTTTAAAATCTTTATCTATAGACTTTCAATGACATTTCTATATGATTTATACCTCTATAAACTTAATATTATTTTACTCTTTTTTTTATATTTGTAGCTCTTGATGGTGATGAAGATTTAGAAGACGATGAATGAGATTCTAATTTGAACTTTACTACCTAGATTTGAAGTGTTTTTATTTTATGTTTTATTTGGTAATACAATTTATTTGACTTTTATTTGTTCTTTAGTCAAACTTTTGCTTTTAAATTTAATTGAATTTGATATAATACATTTAAATTTAGATTTATTTTGATAAATATTTTGTTTTAATTATTTTTCATTTGAGAATTGTGATTTTTTGTGTTTGTAAAGAAAAGCCCGAAAAAATCCGAAAAGCCCTAGAGCCCTGTCCGGGCCGCGCCGGGCTTTAGAATATAAGGCCGATTTTTTTTCGGGCCGGGCCGGGCCGGGCTCAAATATATGCGGGATTTACGGGTTTCGGGCCGGGCCGGGCCGGACCAGCCCGATTGACATCCCTAATCAGGTACAAGGAGAGCCTAATCCGAGGAGAGCTCAAGAAACAAATGCAAATCCAGTTCATAACCAGCAAAGACATGCTAGAAACAATTATGGTGATGATATTTTTTCTCTAGCCAGTCCAAGGCGTGAAAATTCCTCCTTTTCACTGCAAGAACGATCCAGATGCATACCTGGAATGGGAGAAGAAGATTGATATGATCTTTGAATGTCAAGAGTATTCTGATTACAAGATGGTGAAGGTAGATGCTACTGAATTTTATGGCTACGCTATCAACTGGTGGGATCAGATCACAACAAGCCGCAAAAGCAATAGAGAGTCACTTGTTCATACTTGGGATGAGCTGAAAGCATTCATGAGGAAACAGTTTGTCCCTAGTCACTATCACTGTGAGCTACACCAGAAGCTAAGATGCTTGACTCAAGGGAACAGTAACGTAGAAGATTATTTTCAAGAGATGGAATCTCTAATTATCAAGGCTGGTATTGATGAAGACAATGAAGCAACGATTGCTAGGTTCTTGAGTGGGCTGAACCGAGAAATTCAAGACAGAGTACAGATGCAAAGCTACGCTGATCTAGAGGAAATCTATCACAAATCCATTCTGGTCGAACAACAAATCAAGAGGAGAGGATCTAGATAAACTTTTGGAGCTGGTTCATCTACGACCAGAACGATCTATCCTAAAGAAGAAAAGGCTGCTGCCGAGCCTAAGGTGTTTTCTAAACCATTCACTGCCGATTCAGACTCCAAGGGGAAAACATAAGCTACAACTACTAGAGCTCGTGAGATAATCTGCTCAAGTGTCAAGGAAGCGGGCACATCGCTAGTACATGTCCCAACAAGAGAGTTCTGATTCTCTTAGACAATGGTGAGTATGAATCAGAGGATGAAAAGGAGATCTCGGATTCAACAGAAGAGCATGAAGAGTATGCTGCTAAAGGAGATCTTTTAATGATGAAGAAGATACTAAATGTGCAACCTAAGACAGAAGAAGAAGCACAAAGAGAGAACCTGTTTCACACTAGATGTCATGTTCAAGACAAAGTGTGCAGCCTCATAATCGATGGAGGAAGCTGCACCAACGTAGCAAGTGAGTACATGGTTAACAAGCTCGGAATGAAAGTAAAGAAGCATCCAAAGCCATACAATATGCATTGGCTCAATGATGAAGGTGAAATGTGTGTGAGCAGCCAAGTATTAGTTCCCATAACCATAGGCAAGTATAAAGATGAAGTGTTGTGTGATGTTCTACCTATGGGAGCAAGTCACACTCTGTTGGGAAGGCCATGGCAGTATGATAGACGAGTAACTCATGATGGCTCTACAAAAGTATTCTTTCGAGTTCAAAGGCAGAAGGCACACCCTTGTTCAAATGACACCATTTGAGATTTATCAAGATCAAAAGAAGAATGGAAAACAGGCTGAGAACACACACTACAAGCAATCAAACTTCCTTGATAAGGCTGGTAATATCCAACGAACTCTTCTTTCTCAATCATCTAGTCATAAACTTGCTTTTAACGAAACTCTTTTGAGTTTATCTAATACTATACTGGAGATGCCGAGTGGAAGATCCCTTGTTTTGCAGGATTACAGGGATGAATATTATAAAGAAAATCCAAAGGAATTGCTTCTCATCAAAGGCAAAGAGCACCAGCAGCTTCTGATCGATCGATCATATGATCAGATCGATCCTATGATCATAACGATCTATCCTATATTTTTAAGCCAAAACAGTGAACTATTTGCAAAGGATGAGAGCTGAGAAAAGGCACCGAATTTTAACTGAAGGAGAAGATTTTATTCGACCAACTGAGCCTCTAGAAGAGAGTAGTCGAAGCAGATTTCATTTTGGACAAGTAGATTGCATTTTTCCTTTGAAAAATCCATCTGAAGGCCTTATCTTCACCAACAAGAGTCTTAAGCTAAAGGAGCTTCTAAACAACCAAACCACTGCTGAAAAAGGTAAGTTTTCTCAACCAAACATGCATTTTAAGACTAACTATCGTGGTGCTTTGCTGTTTAATTATGCAAATAATGATTTGATTCAAAAACAACAAATCGGATCCAAAGGAGCTCAATTTGGACAAGGAGAAGGAATGCGAGCTGAGGAACCTTTGAAACTTATGGAGCTTGATCATTCTAAGCCTACATATGCTAGAAAGCACATATCATTTCAAATCACAACACATCTCACTTCCAAAACACACAAAACAGGCTTGCAAGGTAAGTACACTCTAAATTCAAGTTCTAATGGTTCTAACTTAGCTTTGTTCTTGGCAGATTTGAGGACAAATCCTTTTCAACTCGGGGAGGATGATGTGATCCTAAGCAGCATCAAGAAAGGAGAGCTGGAACAAGAGCATGGAATCGAGGAACACCTTGTAGCCGAGGGAGACTTGTTTGCGATGAAGAGAGCTAAGGCTACTAAGAAGGCATTGGAGATTCAATGACACATCTAACCACAATGGTTATGATTCAAGCCCAAAGAAATCATTAGATGGGTTTGTGAATCATTTGTGTGCTCTTTTTTCCTTGTTTGGTTTTGCCCCAATGGGTTTTCCAAACAAGGTTTTTAATGAGGCCAAATGATTCACAATATTATTGATCCATCTTGTGATCTTCTTCAAGCCCATCAACACTCACAATTTCGACCATGGAAGCTCGAGGGGTCTATTTTCAAATTCAAATTCTGTTTTATTTATTTGCTTATTTCTGAGGGCTTGTTTAATGCTCTTCATGCAGCCCTTGTTGCTTTCTTTTTAAACCATGTGTATGCTATTGTCGAAACCATCCTGGATTTGGATCATCAAACTTTTTAAAAATAAACCTCTCTCTAAAACTGGCCAAGAATCTCTTCTCTTCTCTTGGGATCGAATCGTTGCTTTTGCAACACCTTTTTCGTATCTCATCTATCTTGTATGAACGAATCGTTGTCTTGTGTGCAACATCTATTTCGTTTCATCTCGTCAAAACATAAGCTATTCCGCAAGTTTTTGTATCTATTATTAATAATAAATTTAATACTATAAAGTAAGAACTTAATAGTTATCGACAATCAGGTTCTTGATCGAGGCATGAAGAATGAGAATAATACTAAAACACAGAAAATGGCTTAGAATTATGAAAGACAATATAAATAATCAATAATAAAAATTAAAAAGAACCATAAATATTGAAATTTAAAAGTATTAAACATAAAATATAAAATATTTAAGTTATCCCTAAATATAGGGAAATCATAACAGAAAGATTAGTGTTTTTGGATTACATGAAAGACGAAAGATTGAGATGGGAGTATTTTATGGCCAACTTGGATCTCCGTGTATATCAGTGAAGGGAAGCATGTTTTAATGTAAACAAATTATAATTAATATGTTGTCATACTTTACTGAAGACCCTAACCCAAAATAATCATATATATAGACTTACCAATCGAAGAAATCAGAAACTTCTTTAATATGTGGATTAAAGAGTGTTTACGACTGGTCTCCAGCGTTTCTGATGCTATATCCGCCTGAATCATTTATATATAGGTACAAAACAAATTTGTATACATAATAAATAATTATCTTTAAGTAAATAATATACAAATTTGACCCAAAAAAAATAGATGACTAACCTTCAATGTATAGTAAACGCGAAACATCCTCAGAGTCAACACTATTTCGTATGTGCCAATTTCTTCCCACTTTTTCCAGAAATCCAGAGCAGTCCACCTGGACCACCCAGTAAGCTCAACTTTGATATCAACTCCACTGATTGGAATAGTTATTCATGATATGCAAACAAGTATACATATATAAAGGAAAGTAAAAGAACGTTTAATATTAAAAATCATCATCAAATGAATAAACTACTTACTTCATGTCCCTGATCTCAGTGTCTAAATCATGAGAAGGGCCAAAAATCATCTCATAGGGGTCGTCTTCATACGTCCTTATCTCCCCAACATCAACAATAACCCCGATCAAATCTGCTAATGTATCTATAGTAAATCAACTTCTGAAACCCTAAAAAAAATTAGATTTAGAACGATAATACGGATGTAAAGACAAACTGATATAATATTCTTGAAAAATTTATGAATTTCATTTTATACTAATATAATTCAAAATTCAAATTTAATAAGTTTGAAAGTTGATTGTGACAAATTTTTTGTCTCATAAGAATATATAAAAATGAAGCCAAATATGAACCACGTAATATAATATTCGGATAATATAACTTTACCTTCTATTTTAAAAATAAAAATACAAACCAATTATAAATTAGTAATAACTTCTTATTAGAATGAAGAGTTCCCTACTTATACGAAAAAGTCTTTGTAGACGTACGAATTAAAAGAAAGACACCACGAAATGCATTTGATGAAGCAACCCTGAATAGATAGTTACAAATAATATATGTAGAAAAAAAGAAAAAATGTTTTCTCCGTTTCTCTCTCTATGCGATTTTTATGGCGATTTTCGAAACGGTTTCACTTTCTCTTTTCTGAGTCTTTGTCCGGCAGTTAATGACGGTTCTCTTGCCGGTTTTTGTCCGTTGAGAGTCTTCTCTGGCGGTTGTGGAGGTTATCGATCTTCAGTTTCCTTACGAATCCCTAAACCGCCATGGCTTCTCATCTCAATAAATTCTATCTCTTCTGGTTTCGACTTCATAACTATCCGACAAATCTCGATAACTATGAGTGACAATATTAGGAAGAAGATGCAGGATATTGCTTTGGGTATGGATGATGCCCCAATTGCCCTTCCGCAGGCGGTCTGTGCCCAAGCGGCACAATCGAATCGTCTTGCAATTGTAGGGGCTCTTCTCAATCAAAAGAAACAGAATATGCGTGCATTGATCAACCAGATGCCTCGTTTATGGGGGTTGGCTTCTGAAGTTGTTGGAAGAGTAGTATCGCCGACGACATTTCAATTTGTCTTTCAGTCGGAGGAAGCGCTGAACTTGGTCCTCAGGCGAGGACCATGGTCCTTTAGTGAGTGGATGCTAGTCACCCAAAGATGGTATCCAAATATATCAGAAGACGAAATGAAGACTATTGCCTTTTGGATTCAGATTCGAGGAATCCCGTCACAGTTTCTAAACCGTGATATGGTGGAATTCATCGGTCGTACGCTCGGGCCGGTGACTGCAACTGACTTTGACGAAGGATCCAACTTGATCGATTGTGTAAGGGTTAGGGTGAATTGGAATATTGACAATCCGTTACGTTTCAAGAGAAATTTCCAATTCTCTGTAAACGAAAACACAATTCTGAGTTTTCGATACGAGAAGTTGAGGAACTTCTGTGTGATATGCGGCCTTCTCACTCATGAATCCAAGGACTGTCCCCTACGACCGGATGATGCAGAGGATAAGAACGATGATAATGGTGATGACGGTAATAACGATTTTTCTGGACCAAGTTTCGGCGGTGATCAAGTCCCTGATGTCTCCGCAAATATCGCCCAACAAAAGACGTTTGCTGGATCGTCCTCTAAACAAATCAATGACACAATAAGAAGCCCTTCAGTGGAGATTGATACTGACATGATGGCAGAGAAATGGCGATATATTCAGTCGCAAATACAGAATTCAGAGGCCTCAGGTTTTGGAAAGAGGAAAAGGAATGAAATTGAATCGATGCTGCGTCAATATGACAACGACTACTCTGAGATTAACACCTCAGAATTGTATGGCGACTTGAACCCGATTAAAATACCAGGTATCCATTCTCCAAATGCTGCTGTTTTTAATGGTCTTGAATGCTCTGATATGTCGCCTGGTATGGAAAATTATCGAAAGGAGTTAGAAGAAGTGGAATATCAGAAACGTAGAATGGTTAAAGGAAAGTTTAGAGAAGATGAATTTCTTAATGTCTTTAAGTCGTATGTGAACCACGAAGCAGACTCTGGTTTGCGAAAGAAGAAAAAAATGGCAGTGGATGGTATGCTTGAATCACCACTAGCTTTTCAATCGCAACGGGAGGACCTGTTCCCGTTACAAGAGATAATGTGCGAATCTACGGGTTCGTGTTCTGGAATCAAGTTAATAGACGGAGGCGCGGGGGGCCCGGTACCCCCACAGTCAATATGAAGATTTGCTCCTGGAATTGCAGGGGACTACAGGCTCCATTTACCCATGACAGACTGAAGGAACTTTGTAAATCAGTTTCTCCGGACTTAATTTTTTTAGTGGAGACCTTAAATAAGTGTGATATTGTAAGAGATGTATGTGTATCTTTAGGATTTGACTTTGTAATTTCAGTTCCTCCTTGTGGTAGAAGTGGGGGATTAGCTCTATTATGGAAAAAGCTGTGTGTATTAAGAAGCTTTTCCAATCTGTAAGGATGATTGATGTCTATGTTGAATACAATGGCATGGATTTCTATTTGTCATGTGTTTATGGTGACCCAAATCAAACTAAAAGACATGATTTATGGGAAAGGATTGAGAGAATGAATCAATCGCGACAAGGACCATGGTTGCTCATTGGCGATTTTAATGAAATTTTATCAAATGATGAGAAGGATGGAGGACCACTTCGTGATGAAAGAAGTTTTCAGGATTTTAGGAACATGTATAGTTCCTGCGATCTTGCAGATCTTCGATACAAAGGAAACAGATTTTCATGGGTGGGTCAACGGGGCAAGCATCTAGTTAAATGTTGCCTCGATAGAGTAGTTTGTAACTCAGAATGGTTAGCGAAATTCCCAGCTTCAGAGGCTGAGTTTCTTCGTTTATTCGGCTCAGATCATCGGCCGGTTATAACTACTGTAGCTTTTGTTGATGAAAATCCGAAAAAACAATTCAGATTTGATAAACGTCTTCTACAAATAAAGGAATTTAAAGAATATGTCAACAATGGATGGAATTCTTATCGTCTCCGGACGGATTGTTCGATTCTGGATCGAATAAGAGAATGCAGAATGGCTATGGCTCTTTGTCGGAAAGTGTCAAAATTGAACTCAGCTAAACGGATTGATGATCTGCAATTTGAACTCGAACTTGCTCTGCTTTCGACGGGATCTTCTCGGAAATCGATTCCTAGGATACGACAGGATCTTGCTCAAGCTTATCGAGACGAAGAAACCTATTGGTATTTGAAAAGTAGAAATTCATGGTTGTCTGAAGGTGATAAAAACACAAAATTCTATCATGCCTGTACCAAAGAACGTTTCTCCAGAAACCGCATTCATTCTATATGGGATTCCTTTGGTCAAATTCATCGGGGCGATCTTCAAGTGGGAGAACACGCTCAGGAATTTTTTCAAAACATTTACAAAAGTGATAATAAAACCTTCGTATCATCAATTTTCTCAGAGTTTAAACCAACAGTATCGGAGGATATAAACCAACAATTAACATGTGACTTCACGGCAGAAGAAATTTTTGATGCGGTATGTAGTATTGGATCAGATAAAGCACCGGGACCGGATGGATTAACGGCTAGATTCTATCAACAATGCTGGGATATTGTTGGATCTGATGTAGTAGTCGAAGTGACACACTTTTTCAAGACATCGACCTTACGATCTGGTGTAAATCACACCAACATATGTATGATTCCAAAAATCACCAAACCATCTACTCTATCCGACTACAGACCTATTGCATTATGTAATGTCCTATATAAAATCATTTCAAAACTTCTAGTAAGGAGGCTAAAATCGTATCTAAATCAAATAGTGTCTGAATCTCAAGCAGCTTTTATTCCAGGGCGTTTGATTTCAGATAATGTATTAATTGCTCATGAATTAATGCATTCTTTGAAATCAAGAAAACGCGTCTCACAAACATATATGGCCATCAAAACTGATATGAGTAAAGCTTACGATCGTGTAGAATGGGTGTTTTTGGAAAAAACATTACGTGCCTTTGGTTTTTGTGAACTTTGGATCAATTGGATAATGACAATGGTTCGTTCGGTTAGCTATTCGGTCCTAATAAACGGGAGTCCACAAGGCTTAATCATCCCAGAACGTGGACTTCGTCAGGGTGACCCTTTATCTCCATACTTATTTATTTTATGTGCTGATGTTATGAGTCATCTCCTAGAAGTCAAGATCAGAAAAAAAGAAATCAATGGAATAAAAGTTGGTAATGGGGTTCCATCGATCACTCATCTACTTTTTGCCGATGATTCCTTGTTTTTTTGTATTGCTAATCAAAAAAATTGCCGGGCAATTAAACAAGTGTTTCAAATCTATGAACAATGTTCGGGACAAAAAATAAACCAAGAAAAATCTATGATAACCTTCGGATCTCGCATTCCGGGAGATAAACAAGAAAGACTAAAACGAGTGCTTGGCATCAACAATCATGGAGGAGGTGGCAAATATCTAGGCTTACCTGAACAATTTGGTAGGAAGAAAAGCGATATGTTCAACAATATAATCAACCGAGTTAAGCAAAGGACCTCGGCCTGGAAAGCGAGATTTCTATCACCGGCCGGAAAAGAAGTTTTGTTAAAATCAGTAGCAATTTCTATGCCGGTTTACTCTATGTCATGTTTTAAATTACCTCAACAAGTTGTATCTGAAATCGAAAGTACTTTAATGCGATTTTGGTGGGAGAAAAGCTCACAAGACCGAGGTATTCCATGGGTTGCTTGGAAAAGATTGCAATATTCAAAAAAAGAAGGTGGTTTAGGATTTAGAGATTTGGCTAATTTCAACGATGCTCTATTGGCAAAACAAGCGTGGAGGCTCTTAACTAATCCAACATGTTTGTTTTCACGTTTATATAAAGCTCGATACTTCAATGACTCACATCTCTTTGATGCTAAACCACGCCCATATCACTCTTTTGGTTGGTCTTCTCTTCTTCAAGGGATAAATTTATTGAAACAAGGAACCCGGTCTATAATTGGTGATGGCCGTGATACGCGAATTTACCTCGATAATTGGCTTCCCACACATCCTCCTCGACCTGCAGTTTCAAACAACACCAATCCAGATATACGTGTGTCGGATCTAATTAAAGAATATGGATGTACACGAACATGGAATGAAACTGCACTTGGGAATTTTTTGAATAACGAAGATCATGAACTGGCATGCTCACTGTACTTGGGTCAAGGACAGAGAATTGATAAAATCAAATGGAACTACACAAAATCGGGGATTTATACTGTCAAATCTGGCTATTGGTTAGCCAGAAACATAAACCTACTTCAAAACAATCTTCCTTCGATTCCTAATGGTGATCCAGAATTGAAAATGAGAGTTTGGAATCTTCAGATCATGCCAAAACTAAAACACTTCTTATGGAGAGTCCTCTCTGGAGCTTTAGGAACGGCGGCAAGATTAGTCACTCGTGGAATATGCATAGAAAATATTTGTCAAAGATGCTCAACTCATCCAGAAACAATTAATCACTTACTTTTTACATGTCCGCTCTCTATCTCAACATGGCGAATATCAAATCTACCAATAACATCTTTAAAATATCCTTCTCAAAACCTGGAGGATAATATTAAAAATATATTGGATATTCAAAAACATACGGAATTAACGAATCAACAAAAGTTACTACCTTTTTGGTTAATGTGGCATATCTGGAAATCGAGGAACAACTTAATTTTCCAAAAGAAACGAATCAACATAAGAAGAGAAATTTCATATGCAATTGCGGATGTGAAAATGTGGATTGCCAATGAAAAAAAAGAAGATAATACTATCTTTCAACATGAACCTGTTCGTAACCATCAATCATCCTCTTCTTGGACTAGACCAACCATAGGAATCCTGAAGTGTAATTATGACGCTGCTTTCGACCCAATTACAAAATGTGTAATAGGAGGATGGATAGTTCGTGACCATCAGGGTTTTGCAAAATACTGGGGATCCGCAAATCTACAATCAGCAAATTCAAGTCTAGAGGCAGAAGGGAAGGCACTTCTTCATGCAATTCAAAATACATGGAGTATTGGTTATAAATCAATCTGTTTTGAAGGAGATTGCAAAAATTTAGTCGATTCATTGAAGGAAAATAATCCAGACATATCAATTCTAAATCTAATAGATGATATTAATGTATGGCGCTCTAAATTTACATATCATTCTATTGTTCATATTAAGAGAATTTCAAACGGAGCTGCCCACTTACTAGCCAAAAAGGGCCCACCAAACAAGATTTATTTCTCAGACAGTATTTATCCACCTTATTGGTTAACAAATACTTTGTATTCAGACTTTTCAAATTCAAATTAATATAAATTTATTTCGTCGAAAAAAAAAAAAAAGATAGTTACAAATAATAATAATTCAAAACGTGCACAAATATTTTTTAGAGCGAATAATAGATAAACGAAATCATTACATCAACTTAGCTATGTCCAACTTAGCTATGTCCACTTGTGGTATAGGAGGATCCTCGAGGATATCATTGTAGGACCAAAATTTACACTACAGACAGGAAAGATTTAATCACGATAATATATAAATAAACAGTTAAGAAACAGACGATTCATAAACGATAAAGCAATAAAATAAATCTAAGGAGGCGAGATGAATCTCTTTCCTTAACTCTAAGAATCTCCCGTAGTGCGACGGGTTTTAATAGATCCATGAGTCCCAGGATACAACCAAAGTAATCTGTATCATCTACACTTGATATCAGATCTATTGAACATTATACTACGATACTCTCGAATAGAAACTTACTCTAGACAGTAGGGAATTGAAGAAACGATTGCTAGAACTTTTAGAATGTGTTTATTGTGTATCAGAGGATAATTTTATAGGTGAAAATCGTATTGTATATATAGGAGAGAGGCTAGGGTTTTTCCCTGACAGATATGGAATATTTCCAGAATATTCTAGGCGGCTGCGATTTTTAAGTCGGCCCGCTGAGTATCGATCGATACCTCAAAAAGTCCACGAGCCCAACAAGGCCCAAAGTGCGAACGTCGCACGTATGGTCTTTTCTTCTCTCATGTTGTTCATT
>PKML01006510.1:3345-18215 GCA_002933935.1 Eutrema yunnanense | reverse complement strand
TGATGTGGACATCAGTACCATGAAAGCTCATGGAACTACTACCACCTCAGAAAGAGACTGTATTGTGCGTACGGCAGGCTTAGATCCTGATCCTATTGGCGACAGCAGGACCTTTCTTGTTGTTGGGACAGTTGCTCCTAAGCTACCAACTGAGGGATCACACTTTCATCGACAAAGTGACTATAACCAGCACTTTGGTCAAATCCCTCAGCCCCAATTCAAGAAAACCGAAGATGAAGACATTTCCCCCAAAACCGAGGGAAATCTTACCGGAGTTGAACCAAGGAAACCGTGCATCAAATCAACCGAGGGAGACCATTTATCTCAACCAACCAACCATTCTAAAGACCCTGGTCGAGTCCCTCAGATGCACTTTAACCGATTCCAAAACCCACAATTGCAAGCAAAGCCACCCGAGAAGACCCATGTGCCTTGTTCAGTCCAAATGGAGACCAAGATCAAATGGTACAGCTCAACAACCACTTGGATTACATTCTTAGCTCACCCTGAGCATGTCTCGAAGTGGAATCAGCTCAAACAGAGATCAGAAGAAGGAGTTATTGAATTTACAAATCGGGAGATTCCCAACTTACCCGATTTGGATATATACGCACTAATTGGAGGTTTCCGACCAAACCAGGAGGAATTACGTTACAACCCGACTTGGTATGGAATATTGATCCATCAAAGGAAAACCGAGAGTTGGATTCATCTCATTCCCGGTTCAGACTTGAGAGTTATCGATTTTACAAACCGATGGACCTGCTTTGGACTCAATCCAGCGACCAGGCCAAAGATTGTGCTACACAGCCCAACTCAGCAAAGATCTCGACCCAAGACCAATTGGAGAATATCACTGGGCCTCTCCTGGATCCAACAAGCCAAGGATCCGACAAAATGCCCATCGGACCCACAAGTTACACCCAAATTACTGAAACGGGTCAGCTTGGTGCCATATAAGGAAAGTTACCGTTTCACTTATTTATATGGAACGAACAACTTTAATTGGAAGCTTCGAGATCATCTAGAAGCTATATTGCACGTCCTAAAGTGCACCACACCTCACTTGATCAGGAGGATCAAGTTCGAGCTACACTTGCCTTATTTGGAGTCTCACGGCATTAATCTGCAACGGCTCTCTTTTCCTAATTGCTGCTGCATTTTGGACGACTTCCCCACCTTCCAGAAGGTCCCTAAGATGCACCATTATCTCCCAAAGTTGTCCAGATACAAGCGTTTCATCAGCTTTCCAAACTTGGTCGAGATTTGGTCATTAAGAGCCTAACGGCTAGTTTTTTTTTAATTATTTGCGCAAGTCTTTAGGTTTTTAGATCTTTATTTTCGTGTAAGAGCAGTATATAAGCCCCTCTTAGTCCATTGTAATCAGGCACCTTTCAATCGAATTAATACAGAAGTTCCTTGTTTTCTTTCAAAGCGTATTCTTTGAAGAATTGTTCTTTTCTTTAGTTTTAAGTGTGCGATTCACTTAACTCTTTAGAGGCTGCGACTTAGCTTGTTTGTGTGATTCAAACATCCTATTTCGTTCATAGATTGAGAGAGTCAATCACCATCGATTGAGAGAGTCAATCAAAACCATCACCTTCCATCTCACCATCGTCTCCACTTCCGCAACAAAGCCTATAATCTCTTGATTATCATGTGTCCGTAAGTTTGGTGGATTCCATCTTATATCATCTGGTATCAGAGCTTTAAAAGCTCCTATCTCAGGTTGTGTTCATCCAACCTTTATCTTTTACATTTCTGTTTTGTTATTTACTTTCATCTAAACCGAAAAATCCATAAAAATTGTTTTTTTGTCATTTCTGTTTTCCTTTGTTTTGTTATTTGATTTCTTTCATAAACTCAAAACCAAAATAAAAATTGTCTATTTGCTTTGTGTAGTTTTATTTTATAAAAGAAAACCAATAAAAATATTTATTTAAGTCTTTGTTAAATTCTCGTTTCAAAAAAAAAAAAAAAAAAATTATCTTTTTTTTCGATTTAATTATTTCCACCAGTTTGTGTTATTTCCTTTGTTATAAAAAAACCATAAAATAAAAATAAGAATTTTCCTTGTTGTTTTGTTTGAATTTCGAAATTTGTTTTAGTAAAAAAAAATATAATAGTTAAATTGCTATTTTGAAAATTTGCCATAAAAACGTTGTTTCCTTCTTTGTGTTATAACCAAATTTCATCATTTCCTTTTTACTTGTGTGAAATATTGGACGCCTAATCTATTATTCTTTGCGCTTTTTACGAGGTCAAGGAGAAACCAGAGGCAACGATGGAAGATTCAGATGAAGAAAGTCATCACCAAGCCTTTGAAGACCATTGGAGTCAAGGAGGAGAAAACGAAGTCTACACCGATGAGGAGGCTGACTATGAGGCACCACCGTGGCCAGGAGATGAGTACTCACGTTCTGACTTTGGAGATGAGCCAGACGATGAAGAGTTTGAGCCAGAGCCACCAGACCGCTATTCATACCAAGCTGAGCCACACCAGCACGTGCCTCACACAACAACATCAACTTGGAGCCAGCCAAGTTTACAATTTTATGAGGATTCTTATGGAGATGAAGCCGAGGAAGAGACATATCTTGAATCATATGTGAAGTATAATCAACAACCACGACCAGAGAAGCCTCACTACATCATGGCGCCGTGTCCAACACGATCTTATGCCATCTCAGCCGCGACAAGAGAACCAACCAAAGTGAGAAGATACCAATCCGACTCTCTTATATTTTCAGGTCGAAGCAAGGACCCCAAAGTTTATCTCAATTGGGAAAGCAACATGAAGGAGTGGCTGTGCACAAACAACATCCCCAAGGAGAAGGAGCTGTCACACGCATCAAGTGCTCTTGTTAGAGATGCTTATGATTGGTGGATAAAGGAGGATGCACACCAACCAATGCTTGATTGGGAAGATCTAAAAGCAAGGATGTACCGAGAGTTCATGAGGAAATATCAAACTCGCAGCAACATCTCACCGAGGGAAATCCAACACTACACCACGCCAAGGAGAGTGGCTTCCACACCACCGTCACACACCAAGCAGCCTGAGCGATGCAACCACCAGAAGTATCAACAAGTTGCAACTCACGCACAAAAACCAACTCAACCGCTTGCACCGCGAGAAACACAAATCTGTAAGACCTCTAACTCTTTGAAATTCAATGAAACAATTTGCTATAGATGCCATAAGAGAGGTCACTATGCTGCTGTATGCCCTGAGAGACAAGAAATTAACGTTACCACACATGAACCGAAACTGAATTCATCAAGTAATTGTCTAGATAATTCTGGTTTTAAATTTTTAAATTCAGATATGATGCACTTGTCTTTGCCAAAGGTTACTAATGCAGGTCAAGAACAGAACGTGAAGCATCACGAAGTCATCATGTGCTATCCTGACGCTGAGAAGGATGAAGATGACACCAGCTTCAATCTGATCCAAGAGGAGCCACCACGTTACACATTGAGTTCAAATGACGTGGCATCCAAGGAAACAAAACTTACCGAGAGTTCTGCTCTGGTAAGTCAATTTCTCCACCTTGTTTCTAATGATTCTAACCTTGTAACACTAAATTTGCTAAGTCCAGAAGAGTCTAAAGAAGATTTAGTTTCGATAGAAACAAATAAAAATCAGATTGCTTATCTTAAATCGAACGTCATTGAGAAATTAGATGGAGTAGTTAAAACTGATTCTTGTTCTTCTGTTTTAAATAATTTCATGACTGTTATAACGCACTTGTCTCTTGTCAAAAGTGTTGAAAATATTTCAGATACCGAGGAGAAGCAACAAGAGCCAAAACCGCAAAAGGTCAATGGCGACATCGAAAGCGAAAAAGAAGATTTTACTAAAGCGACTACCGTACTGCCCAAGAAAGTCAGCAACACACCTTGGAGAGGAGTCATTGCCTCTTTGTTGATTAAAGAAGAACCACCAGATGCTCAGCATCAATCACACCTGAGTCGCAACAAAATATTTCCGCGAGGTAAATCTCTATACTCACTCCTTTACGAAGATAATAACTTGCTCTATCTTGGTGCAGGTCAAGAAGTTTCGAGGACGAAACCTTTCCAAGGGGGAGGGTATGATGTGGACATCAGTACCATGAAAGCTCATGGAACTACTACCACCTCAGAAAGAGACTGTATTGTGCGTACGGCAGGCTTAGATCTTGATCCTATTGGCGACAGCAGGACCTTTCTTGTTGTTGGGACAGTTGCTCCTAAGCTACCAACTGAGGGATCACACTTTCATCGACAAAGTGACTATAACCAGCACTTTGGTCAAATCCCTCAGCCCCAATTCAAGAAAACCGAAGATGAAGACATTTCCCCCAAAACCGAGGGAAATCTTACCGGAGTTGAACCAAGGAAACCGTGCATCAAATCAACCGAGGGAGACCATTTATCTCAACCAACCAACCATTCTAAAGACCCTGGTCGAGTCCCTCAGATGCACTTTAACCGATTCCAAAACCCACAATTGCAAGCAAAGCCACCCGAGAAGACCCATGTGCCTTGTTCAATCCAAATGGAGACCAAGATCAAATGGTACAGCTCAACAACCACTTGGATTACATTCTTAGCTCACCCTGAGCATGTCTCGAAGTGGAATCAGCTCAAACAGAGATCAGAAGAAGGAGTTATTGAATTTACAAATCGGGAGATTCCCAACTTACCCGATTTGGATATATACGCACTAATTGGAGGTTTCCGACCAAACCAGGAGGAATTACGCTACAAACCGACTTGGTATGGAATCTTGATCCATCAAAGGAAAACCGAGAGTTGGATTCATCTCATTCCCGGTTCAGACTTGAGAGTTATCGATTTTACAAACCGTTGGACCTGCTTTGGACTCAATCCAGCGACCAGGCCAAAGATTGTGCTACACAGCCCAACTCAGCAAAGATCTCGACCCAAGACAATTGGAGAATATCACTGGGCCTCTCCTGGATCCAACAAGCCAAGGATCCGACAAAATGCCCATCGGACCCACAAGTTACACCCAAATTACTGAAACG
The DNA here is from genome assembly GCA_002933935.1 of Eutrema yunnanense. Lineage (NCBI taxonomy): Eukaryota > Viridiplantae > Streptophyta > Magnoliopsida > Brassicales > Brassicaceae > Eutrema > Eutrema yunnanense. Next base: position 13,179 of record PKML01006510.1, on the reverse strand, counting down.
GGTCAGCTTGGTGCCATATAAGGAAAGTTACCGTTTCACTTATTTATATGGAACGAACAACTTTAATTGGAAGCTTCGAGATCATCTAGAAGCTATATTGCACGTCCTAAAGTGCACCACACCTCACTTGATCAGGAGGATCAAGTTCGAGCTACACTTGCCTTATTTGGAGTCTCACGGCATTAATCTGCAACGGCTCTCTTTTCCTAATTGCTGCTGCATTTTGGACGACTTCCCCACCTTCCAGAAGGTCCCTAAGATGCACCATTATCTCCCAAAGTTGTCCAGATACAAGCGTTTCATCAGCTTTCCAAACTTGGTCGAGATTTGGTCATTAAGAGCCTAACGGCTAGTTTTTTTTTAATTATTTGCGCAAGTCTTTAGGTTTTTAGATCTTTATTTTCGGGTAAGAGCAGTATATAAGCCCCTCTTAGTCCATTGTAATCAGGCACCTTTCAATCGAATTAATACAGAAGTTCCTTGTTTTCTTTCAAAGCGTATTCTTTGAAGAATTGTTCTTTTCTTTAGTTTTAAGTGTGCGATTCACTTAACTCTTTAGAGGCTGCGACTTAGCTTGTTTGTGTGATTCAAACATCCTATTTCGTTCATAGATTGAGAGAGTCAATCACCATCGATTGAGAGAGTCAATCAAAACCATCACCTTCCATCTCACCATCGTCTCCACTTCCGCAACAAAGCCTATCATCTCTTGATTATCATGTGTCCGTAAGTTTGGTGGATTCCATCTTACATCATACTTGAACTTAATTACCCATGCATGATAATGAGATCACCTTCATCTCATAACCATACCCTTAGCCAAACGAATTCGATTTAACCTTGCATAAGCATGATTCATGGTTGCACCATTAATGAACGTTAAGGGGTTGGAGAATATGATTGCTTGTGTAGATTGGGGTTTGGATTTGATGCATGATGAGATAGGAATGGTTAGCTCCTTTGGAGTAGACGCGCTTGTTGCATTTTAGAACTACAAATTTGGGCGATGAATGTGTTTTTTTTTATGTTGCTTGAGGATTTGAGCTCCCGCTCTCATATATCTTTTCCCTACTCTTATATTTGTTTGCTTGAGGGCAAGCAAAGGACTAAGTTTGGGGGAATTGATATCATCATATTTTGCATCATTCTAGCATCCGTTTCGCTTAGGTTTCGAGTCATTCGCGCATAGTTCATGATATTTCTTTAGTATTTTAGTCATTTTAGGAGTTTAGTGTATCCACATCAAGTCCTAGAGAGTCCTTGCATGTTTTGGATCGTGTTTTAGGTGCTTTGGAGGAGATTTGAGACACGCGGAGAGAAGACGGAGGCTATACCGATGTCACACGTCGGAATGGGTCATCGGTATTGAAGACGGAGGAGTCATACCGATGTCACTAATCGGTATGACTGATCGGTACAGAAATCCGGGAGAAAGCAGCTACAATACCGACGTGAATACCGAGGAATGACGTCGGTATCGCGGCTTCAGGGGATTGTACTGAGGTCACTCCTCGGTGCAACTGATCGGTGCTGCTCTCGGTGGAAACCCAGGGAAAAATCCGAGCTACAATACCGAGGAGTGAGTTCGGTATTCATCGAAGGAACATCAAAGTATTCCCCCTCAATATCGATGTCATTGCTCGGTACCCCTCGTCGGTACACAAACCCAGGTTCAATACCGAGGTGTGGTACCGACGAGTGACCTCGGTATTGGCCGCCCATAACACTTTTTATCCATCTAAACCAGGTTGGTACCCGGTTTGTCCCGGGTCGACCCGGTTCGTCAGTATTCACTATTTATGCCCAAAAACCTAATTTTGATGGGCTAAATCTTTTCTTAAGCAAAAACCCTCTCTAAGAGTGATTTGTAAGAGATTGATCCTTTTGATTTATGCAATTTGAGTATTGTTTTCTTGATTGAATATATCTATCTTCTATTTTTCTAATCATCCAATCATCTTGATCATGAGTTTTGAGTCTTCTTTTATTGGACTTGTTGAAACCATGATGATTAGTGAGTAGTTCTTAGAGTTTGATGATGGGGTAGAGTTAGGATGATTTCAAGATTAATTTATGATGTTTCGGGTTAGATACTCTTATATCCCTTCTTGTTTAGTGTCCTTAAAACTAGATCTAGCTTGAGAAAGTGGGTTTAGATCATAAGGCATTTCATGAACACCAAGTGTTTGATGAAATGCCCTTATAAACTAAACAAGAGATTTATGCTCCTAGCATATGATAATAGTTGTCTAGGGTGTATTTTTGGTTGATCCTATTTATATAAATTAATGCTTGCTAATCAATGATCCACAAACGAGATTTTGTTAATGGATTAAGTGATTAGCATAGTGATTAATTACTTGAAAGAGAATTAGTCAAATTAAGGGTCTTAAGCCTAGGGATTAGCTTGCTTGTTCATTGAGCATCATGAATTGGAACTTGGATCATCTAAACTCGATTACCCCATCCTTAGAGTCGCTTATATCTCTTGCATCACACTTTTGTAGTTTGATATCTCTCTTCCTTTGTTTAAGTTGCTAGATTCATTAGCTAAACAACACCCTTTTTATACTTGCTTAGCTCGATTAGTGCTTTGTATTCTTGGTGTTTGGAATTAACCCATAGGATTCGATACCTCTTATACTATTTGTATATTGAGTAATTGGTCTCAAAGACTTGCAAAAAGTTTACTATCATTTATACTTCATTTCCCATAGTTTTCTTTCAGTTCTTAAGTTCTTGACATGAGTATTTACAAGTTAACTATGATATCATGCATAAACATACCTCAAATTCTGTTTTTTTTAAAAAATTTGTATATCCAAACTTAGCTATACTTTTGAATGACGGATGGGTTAAGTGGAGACTTAGCTATACTTTTGAATGACGGTGTTCATCTGGATTTTCTCCAATCACCAACGCTGAACTATATTGATATGTATATAACGGAAGGTGCAATCACTTTTTGTCTTACTTATGTCTATGGTAATCTAAATAAGAAAAAGGGGGAGGAAGATGATCTTTCTAGCAGAAACATGTTTATACAGAAGCAAGCCTTGGGTGGCCATGTGAGATTTTAATGATAAAAAGTAATGAAGAAAAAGAAGGAGGGGCTGTTAGACCAGAATCATCAATTACATTGTTCAGAAAGATGTTAACTGTTTCTGGCCTTCATGATCTAAAATTGATTGGAGGAAAGTACACTTGGACTGGAAAAAAGGTATAAACACTCAAGTAATTAAAACCAGAATTGGCAGAGTGGTAGCATCAGCTGATTGGCAAGATCTCTTTCCAAAAGCTTATGTGCAACTCTATCCATGGATTGGCTTAGATCACAAGCCCCTTTTACTTAACACAGAAGATAAAAAGTGAAATGGTAACAAGTTGTTTCGTTATGACAACAGGTGGAGATTTAATATGGAGTTAAAAGAGGAGTTGCGGAAAATATGGTTAAAGGACTGTAAAGATATACCTGGAGAAAAATTCAGCGAGGCTCTAAGGAAATGTAGATCAAGCCTATCCAGGTGGATGTCTACTCACATCACAAATTCGCATAAAAAAATTCAGGAGCTCAAAGACAAACTGCATAAAGTGTATAGTTATACTCCTCTAGATTATGCTCATATTGCTAATATAAAGTCTGAGCTAACTAAGGAATACATAATGGAGGAGGAGTACTGGAGAACCAAGAGTCGAATAAATTGGCTCCGAGCTTGCGACAAGATCACACAAGGTACTTCCACGCTAAAACCAAGCAAAGAAGGAGCTTTAATCGCATAACTACTATAACATATGGCAAGGGAAAAGTTTGGTTCACTGATAAAGAGATCCATAAGGTTATAGTTAATTATTTTGATGATCTCTTTACCTCTCAATGCAGCCAAAACCCAGGATATATCTTGAACCATATCCAGCCAAGGGTTACCGAAGAATTGTCTCAATCTCACCACGTCTGTCACGGAGGAGGAAGTTTATCATACCCTTCAACAAATGAATATAGATAAATCTCATGGCCCTGATGGCTTAAGTACATGCTTCTACAAAGACCATTGACCAACTATAAATGAAGGTGTGGTTAATTAAGTTTATTCAATGTTTTTTGATGAAGGCAAACTAGTCCTTGTAATTAACCACACATACATATGTTTCTCCAGAAATGAGTCACCAGAAGGAGTTAAAGACTGTAGACCAATAAATTTGTGCAATATTGCATACAAACTTATCTCGAAGGTCTTAGCCGAAAAATTAAAACCCTAGCTTCATAATATAATCTCAGAAAACTAGTATGCTTTTATTCATGGAAGACTAATTACGGATAATGTCTTAATAGCCCATAAATTGCTACACTCTTTGCATACCAGGAATGAAACTCAACCATATATGGTTTTCAAGCTTGATATTAGTAAAGCTTTTGATAACGTTGAATGGGGTTTCTTGGAAGCAGTTATAAAGAAGTTGTGATTTGCAGAGAGATGGTGCATATGGATAATGAAGTGCATTACATCAGTTTCATATTCGGTGCTGATAAATGGTTATCCAGTTGGTAACATAATACCACAAAGAGGCATCCGTCAAGGTGATCCAATTTCTCCTTATTTATATCTTTTATGCTCAGAAGGTTTATCTGCTTTGATTCAAGACATAATCAAAAGTGGTCAACTTCATGGTTTCAAGACAAGATGTAATGGCCCTTAGAAGGCGTAACATGTAACATAGCCGAAGAAGCGATGTATCTCTTTCCTCGAATTCATCTTCTTAAAAAGGTGATTGAAGCTGCAGAGACCGCAAAGACAGCACCAGATGCGTTCTACCGGAAACGCCTTCTCAACTCCACTAGAATAGTTGTTGTCCCTGGTACCCGCTTCGGACAGGTAAAAATTAAAGAAACAAATTTATATTTATTGCTCGTTGCCCAGCTTCTACTTGTCTAGATGTCATCCAAGCGGGTTCAAGTGTTTGAAGAGCATATCTACCAAGACGATTCCCATGAGAAGATATTCCTTTAACTCTTCCTCGATTATGTTTCTGAAACTTTGTTCTTTTTAGGTTATCGTTGTTGAAACTCTTGTGGAACTTTTTTCTTTTTGGGTTATCGTTGATGGAACTATTGTGGAACTCTCTGACACGATTCACTATTGCCGGATTCTTTTCTTCTTGCGGAAATACCGTGCATCTGAAGTGCCATGTTCCAGAAACCTAACCAAAAGTGAATTTAAAACACACACACACACACACACAAATCTTTACATTCTTAGCTAAAAAAAAACACACACACATACACACACATATTCAACTTCTCTGTTTGGAAACATTAGAAATATTTCATTTGGTGAAGATTTGTTTCTTTAATTAATAATTTGTTAATGCATGAAACTTACGTAATAATTTGTTTTCGTAGTTTATGTAATGATTTTGTAAACTCGTTTGGATATCAATGAATTTGTTTAGCCAAGATAAAAAAAAAGAATGGAAAAGCTAAATGATATTTAAGGGTAAAAAAAATTATAAGGTTTTTTTGACAAATTCTTTTATTTCTGTGCATTAAAAGGAAAGGAGAGATTAAAAATGACTTAATTAGGGTTTTGTTTCATCTTGTTCATTTGTGTGATACTAAAATTTTAGGGGAATTTAGATCTAGCAATGGTGGTGGTGAGCGATAGTGCATTCTCTCCATTCTACATGGCTCTGTATGAGGCTGCGGATGATCCTTCAATGGATTCAATAGTCTCGGGTAGCAAAAGCAACATAAGTTTTGTCATTTGGGATCTGGTAGGGTTTCACAGAAGGATTCTTTCGAAGAGCTTAGGTATATGTTGCCTCACTTGGCCAACGTTTTTTGACGGGCTTAGGTTGCATGTAAGTTTTGGATTTGCAACATTTACTCTAGTCGTCGTCATCATCATATCTCTCTCTCTCTCTCTCATCTTTGTACGATACAAAAATCACACAAATGGGTAAAAAAATAAACTTTTGATCGAAATCTCGTTTTATTGAACTTAGCTCGGCGAAGTTACAAGATTGATCAAGTCGAAGAAAGAAGAGAACCAAGAAAATTAAAAGCTGTGAAATATGAGCTATCAATCTCTTAGGTCTCGTGAATGCTTGTGAATGTCACTCGAATGAGGTGAGAGTCTACCTATTTATAAGATATTGAGTCGGCTAAAAATTAAGCAGTTTCCTTTTCCGAGTTCGATAAAGTTAAGGAAAATTTCCTTTTTCCTCCAAGATCAGGAAATATTCTGTAAATCTCGGAGGTCGGCGCCAATCATGATGAGTTGGGCTTTAATAGGCTCGGAGTCCAGCAACCAAAATCATGGGCTTAATCTCTTTCGAGTCTAAACTGTCGTAGACTGGGATTAATTGGGTCAATCTCAGTTCAAACCGGGTTAACCGGGGAGTGCTAAATTCACCTCTAACAATCTTGCTATATGTGTGTTTTTTGTTGTTGGTATAAGGATTTGTGAGATTTGTTTTGTGAATTTGGGCATAAGAAATATTTTGTGAGAGGTCAACCTGATCTTATGAGGAAGTTGCAAGTATTGACTTTTAAGGAGGATACGCGTAAATTTATGTCAAAAGAGGTTAAACGAGTTAAAAAAAACTTGAAAGCTAGAGAGATGACATTAGCGGATGTCTTGCGTCATTTACGCATTTGAGCCTTCTTTAGTAGGCTAATTGCTATGCTCGCTTTTCATGAATAAACAAGCTTTTCATGAGTTTGTTGTTTGTTGTTGTTTCAGTTTCATTTTTTTTCTTGTATCAAATATCAATATTTTGGTGGATTTTGTTGCTATTAAAAAATGACTTTATTCAACAACAAATCTATTTGAATGTAGCAGAAGCAGACAATAGCGGAATTCGAGAATTGATGTGTCTTCGAATAATAGGAGCTATTAATCGCCACTATGCTCATATAGGTGTTGTACACAAGGAAGCAATACTAAATATTCATCTAGAAAGATCGAATACCAAATATTCCTCTAAAAAGATCGAAAATTGTCATAGATCTAATTGTACATACTTGTAAAGATCTCAAACGTATAATAATGGGACGATAATAAGATATGATGACAATGCCCAAAATTGTCATTGATCAAGATGGAAATCCAAAGAGGAACTCGAGTTTTTGGTTCCTCTTGTTACAATCTACATCAAATTCCTTCATGGGTCTTCCTACCTAGGAGTGGACATTCGGTTATTCAGTTTTCGTTTTTTGTGGGTTTTAGTAAATATGTTTTATTCGAAATCAAATTTTATATCGGTTCGGTTTTTAATAATTCAGTTTGGATTCGGTTCGGTTCGGTTTTTAACCAAAAATAAAGAAACAAACAAAGTTAAGGAGAACTATAAAGAAATCGATATATCAAACCTCTGTAGTAAGTACAAAGTACCTTTAGTCTCAGGTAATAAATATTGCTCATCAAGGGTAAACTCAATATCAAACTCAGAAGAGTCCTTTAGCTGCAAACAAAATCCCTGTCAGTAACCACAAAAGCCATGAGGTTGAAGTAGTTTCAGATACTAACCTTCACATGTCCGACTCATAGGAAAATCTATTGAGTTGAAGTATAAGAACTTGTGGCATGTCTATGAATAGTATTTTCTTATCTGAAAAAATAACAAATACATTAGATCAACATTCCAAATTTGATGTTTGTAATTACTGCTACTACCATAATATTGCACTATTGAATCAGTTTCACCGTTCGTATACCAAATCTTGTAACCCGGCATAAACCCATTCCTATAAAGGTGATTCAATTCTTCCCTAATAGAGACTAATCTATGATTCCGACATTTAATGTAGGGACAATACATTTTACCGTATTCTGACGTCGTGCTATTGTTTGTCGCAAATGTCATGAATTCCTCAACACCTTGTGCATACTCATTCGTCAGTTGACCCGTCGCTGGATCTTGTCGTGGTTTATCCATCTAAGATCGAAAATAATCATAAGGGGTTGGGTTTGAACAAGACATTTTCTAAGTTTTGTTGTGTGTAAGTTGTGAATGAGGGTGGAGAGAGATTTATAATGGATTTTTCGCTGATTCCCGACAGATTTTCGACCGGTTTCCGACCGATTTATAATTTTTAAACGTCTATAAAATGGCTAGTACAACAGACAGATTAATGGATCTATTTCTTCGAAAATCGGTCATAATTCCCGACCGATTTATAATTTTTAAACGTCTATAAAACGGCTAGTGCAACAGGCAGATTAACGGATCTATTTTGTCGGAAATCGGTCGGAATTTTCGACGATATTAAATTGGTCTATATATCGTCGGAAATTGGTCGGAAATTCCGACGACTAAAAATCGGTCGGTAATTTCCGACCAATTACCGACCGGATTTTATTCCTCGGTATTTCATCGGAAATCAGTCAAAAATTTCCGACCGATTGTTTCCCGTCGGGAATCGGTATGTTTTCTTGTAGTGTACCAAAATAAAAAAGGAAGAGAAAAAAAAAAAACACATGTGAAAAAAAGACATAGCATTCAACTTGCAAACCAAGTTCTCCTACTTCAATCTCGAGGCGTACATAGTCGTTCACATAGCTGAAAATTGACTTTAATAAGTTGTCGCATCCATGAACATCAAGCTCAAGCCCTGCCAATAAACAAATGAACAACCATTAAATGATGGAAGGAGCTACATGAGCTAGATGTGTTGTTTGAAAACATAATCTATTTGGTATAGAACTTTATCTTAGTTGCATTATGTTTTCGGCACAAAAGTTAAACATGAACAAAAACATAATGAAAAACAATATTATTATATCTATAAACTGAAAATGTACAGTGTGAATAATATCAATTATGTATTTAAAATTTTAAAAGGTGATGAATTTGGTTATAATTTCTTTTTTTGAGAAATGCATGATCAACTTGGATATGGTGATGAATTTAGTTATCATTTCTATTTTTCATATTTATGGCATTATTTGTTCATACATATGCTGGTTAAGTATTAATTTCCTCTTTTGTTTTCTGATTTTTAGGATCGAAGGTCGACAAGGAGGTCATCAATGAGTTCAACAATGTGGGGTACCGGTATGAACCGGGATCCAGTTTGGTTACATTTACATTAGGAGTTCCGGAGAAAGAATTGTATCTTTGGGACGTTGTCATCCAACTTTAACTTGGAAGATCGTAGACGTGATATCTCATTATTGGTTATGCATCAATTCATATTTGTAACTAGAATAGTTCTCGCATATCTTATTATATAAAGTTGAATCTCTCAATGTTAATGTAACACGTAAGATAATTCTTACTCACGAGATCGTAACATGTGTCAAAGTAATAATATAAACTTTCCTGTTGTTAGTTATTTATTTTTTAAAAAGAAAAAATAACAAAAGAGAAAAAAGAATTGTGTTTTATATAATGAAAACTAATTACAATGAAAAAGTAAAGTAAGAGACAAAATAAAAACTACTAAATAAAAATAACAAAAAATGAAAAAGAACTGTGTTTTATAAAATGGAAACTAATAACATTGAAAAGGTAAAGTAAGAGAATAATAAAAACTACCAAAAAAAAAGTGTTAAATATAAAAAGATATATATATATATATATACGATTAATAATAAATAAAATTAGCAGAAAAAAAAATTGTTATCATGTGTTTGGTAATATTGGAACCATCTCATTTTCATTTAAAAGCATTGTTTATCAGATTTATGTGTAATATGAATCAATTTTTATTTTCTTAAATACGAATTACTAAACGTAATTCATGGATAACTAAACGTAATATGAGTGTGACATGTAAGATAATTCTTACTCACGAGATCGTAACATTTGTCGTTGTTAATTAAGATCGCGACA
>PKML01006248.1:21612-44131 GCA_002933935.1 Eutrema yunnanense | reverse complement strand
TTTTATAGTTCTATCGAGTTGGTTTTCAACCTCGATTTTATATTCCTTGAATTTTTCCAAGGCTTCATCTTTGCTTCGTAGCAAATAGATGTAACAATATTTTGTACTATCATCTATGAAAGTTACAAAATATTTTTTACCACCTCGTGTTTGAACAAATTTTAAATCACACAAATCTGTATGAATTAAACCGAGAGGTTCGGTTGTTCTTTCTACACGAGAGGATGGAGTTTTTGTGAGTTTTGCCTGTACGCATACTTCACATTTTTCTTTATTTGTCTTGACTTTTGGGATTAGGTTTAAGTTCATTAGTCTTTTTATAGACTTAGAATTAACATGTCCCAACCGTTCATGCCAAATATTAAATGACTCAAGCAAATAGGTAACTGGATCTTTCTCATTGATGGAAATGCTTGAAACAGATTCAACAACGTTAGATACAGAAGTTACAGTATTAGAAGTCGATGCTTCATTATTACGAATGACTGTCATGACACACATCTTGACCAGTCCATTCTTAACGTACCCTTTGCCAAGGTACACCCCATACTTCTTCAGAACCAGCTTGTCTGAGTCGAAGTAGACAGCAAATCCGGCCTTGCTTATCAGAGTGCCGGAGATCAGATTCTTCCTCATGTCTGGGACATGCTTGACGTTTTGAAGTACAACTTCCTTTCCCGAAGTCAGCTTCAAGACTACTTTCCCACGACCAGCAATTTTGGAAAATGCAGAGTTTCCCATAAAGAGCTGCTCCTCAGACTTGCTCTTTTGATAGGTGCTAAACATGCGCCTATCAGTGCATATGTGGGTTGTGGCACCTGTGTCGTACCACCACTCCATCTGGTTGTCATCAACCATGTTGGTCTCTGTGACCACAGCGCACAAGTCAGCTTCTGTGAGGTTGGCTTGGGCATTCCCATTGTTTTTGGGTTTACTCCTACAAACGTCAGATTTGTGGCCAATTTTACCACACTTGTGGCATTTTCCCTTGAACTTTTGTTCAGCCGAACCTTTCTTCTTGAAGTTCGTGGAATTTGTAGGTTTCAGATTTGGCTTGGCCGCGCCTTTGCCTTTACCTTTCCATTTGGACTTGTGTTCAGCCACGTTCACGTCGTAGTTACGACTTTGAAGGCCAGTTGAGGTTCGGTTCCTCGCCTCCATTTGCAAGCGTGTGACTAAGTCTTCGAGAGACAAAGCCTTTCGCTTGTGCTTCAAGTAGTTCTTGAAGTCCAACCAGCTTGGAGGAAGCTTCTCGATGAAGCAATTAACTGTGAAGATCTCACATATGCACATTCCTTCTGCCGTTATCTCATGGCAAAGGAGTTGAAGAGCTTCAACTTGCTCCATCATTGGTTTGGAGTCAACCATACGGAAGTCAAGAAACTTGGCGGTTGCNCATGGAATAATTCTGTCTCGAATGTGATCTTTCTCTTAATCCGTTATCATTTATCGTTTGTAATCGTTATATTAATCGCAAGTTTTCAATCCGGTATTTTACGGTACTACAATCTTAATTCAATAAATCCCCCTTGGGTCCATGCATCAACGCTTGCCACAGTGTAAGCGTCAGTGTTACCAGGTTGGAGGATTGGTTTATCCTCTTTGAGAAATTTGTCCAGCTTTAGCGTGGTCAGAAAGAAATACATCTTGTGCTGCCACGTTTTGAAGCCTTGGCCATCAAATTTTTCTGGCATTGGTCCTGTAGTGACCGTGTTTGAGTGGATCACTCGGTTGGCATTGCTATGTACCCCTTCATTGGCCGCATCAGCAGCTAGTACGGCATCAATAGCCGGAGGTCCATCAATGTTTAGGCCGAGAAGACCGTCAATGACGTTGTCATCTTCATGAGCCATATTAGCAAGTCTGTTCAACACAAGAACAAAACAAGAATCAGAATAATTTCAAGTAATTGAAATTAAACAAACGATTTAGTATGCTTAGTAAGCGTTTTAAACCGTTGATATCTCTTTATGAGAAGGATATTTCCAGTTTACCCTTTTTCTTTGGAAAATCTTTATCCTTTAAGAGAAGGATATTTCCAGTTTAAACTTTTTCTACGGATATTCTTTATCCTTTAAGAGAAGGATATTTCCAGTTTAAACTTTTTCTACGGATATTCTTTATCCTTTAAGAGAAGGATATTTCCAGTTTAAACTTTTTGTTCGGATATTCTTATCCTTTAAACGAAGGATATTATCCTTGTTTCTTAAGGAAAAAACGTTTCACGGAATCACTTAACAAGCGTTCGCAAAAACCGTTTGAAGAATATTATTTATCCTTTAAACGAAGGATATTATCCTTGTTTGTTAAGGAAAAAACGTTTCGCGGAATCGCTTAACAAGCGTTCGCAAAAACCGTTTGAAGAATATTTTGCGGAAACGCTAAAGAGCGGATCGCAAACCTCTTTCCGTATTAAAACCAAATGAGTAATACAAATCCGGGATTCTTTTAAAAGAAAATCGATTTGAAATCGTTTTTAAGAAGTTGACAAATCCGATTTTAGCGGCTCGGGTTCTTTAATCTTTTGTGATAGATCCCCGATTTGGAAACTCAAATTAGATTGAAAGGCAAATTTCTCTACTTAGGAAACACAATTGGACAATCTGAGAAATGGAAATGTGGGGAATCAGATCCTTATAACTTAGACTTAACCTGTTTCTAAAAGCTGATCGGTTTTCCTCAAATGCTTGCAGATTCATGAGAGGCCTTCTCCATTCCTTGTAAGATGTGGAGAGCCTGGAGAATTCGAGAGGGAGCTCACTATCGAAGAGCAATACAATAGACTGATTGCGTTAAAACGGCAGCTAACGAGTATTCGGGAAATATTGAATCTTGTTTATGAAGATAATCAAACCTGTTCGTTCGAGGTTCTGCCCATCGCTAAACGTGCGTATGAGAAAATTGATGCACTCGAAAAGATGACAAGTCGTGAATATACGAAGGCTAGGGACGCTCTGTATGCACGTTGGAAATCTTCCTTGGAGGAATAAATTTAGTGATCGTGACACGATGGAAATCTCTTTTCGGCATTACTTGGACAGTATTGTTGTCCGCTTTATTACAGTTTTGTATTTGTGACTTTTTTTTGGTAACTGTGAATATTGGTAATTTTTTGTTAAGATGAAATTGTGATTCTGTTAATCATAAAATGTTGATGTACAAGAGTATATATGCAAATAAACCTATCCGGAACAAACCGGTTTACTGTAAACCAAGATACTAAACCAATATGTAATCTAATAATGTCAACTAGGAGGGGAGTTTCGGTTTACCTCTGATTTGATTTAGGTATGGTTCGGATAGCTCGGTTTTTGAGATGACTGAGCACTACCTAATATTATTTTGGTTTGAATTAGTATAGGTATTTTGATGCTTTTTTGGCAAAAATTAGCTGACGTATTCTGCAGCACTCTCATTCCCTCCTAGCTAAGGGCAACTCCAACAACCCTTTAATTTGAAGGGGAGCAAAACTTTAAANGGCGCGCGTAGGGGTCCCCATTCTCTCTATGACACACCATGGGTCTTAGCCTTTTGAACATAGACTATGACACCTCCTTATTTATACTTGTGTGTTTTTCCCATTGTTTCCAATGTGGGACAAAAGCACACACACTTCATTAACTTTGCCATCACTTTGATGGGCTTATATCTCATTCATTTTCAACTAATTTTTGTTCCAACAATAATGGGGATTTATTGAATTAAGATTGTAGTACCGTAAAATACCGGATTGAAAACTTGCGATTAATATAACGATTACAAACGATAAATGATAACGGATTAAGAGAAAGATCACATTCGAGACAGAATTATTCCATGTTAATATGGATACACGGAGTCGAGATATTATCTCTTTCCTTAATTCAATAAATCCCCCGTAGTGATACGGAATTGTAGGATTTTTGAATCCCAGGATACAACCGTGTCGAGACCGTTTCACACTCACTTGAAAGCGGAATCTACGAACTATATTCTACGATATACTCTCGACGTAAAAACTTACGACTTTTAGACGAAGACGAAGACGAATACGAAGACGAATACGAAAGCGAATACGAGAGGTAGAGAGGTTTGTTCTTGTTGAACAATTGTATTTAATGTTGGTGTGTTTTGAAATGAAGAGGTGAAGGTTCTTTATATAGAGAAGGAGTAGCCGCCGATGACATCACGCCGATGCAAGCCATGACGCACCGCCGCGCAAGGTGGCACGCAAGGTGGCGTTTGGTGATGCATGCCATGACGCACCACACACCTTTGGCAACGCAAGGTGGCGCGTAAAACATGGAAATGGCGACACAAAGGCATGAGTCACAAAGAGTAGATGGCCGACATGAGAGTTGACTTGGTTTGTTTGTTTCGGATCTTGATCGGTTACAAACCGATCGGTAAACGAAATCTTGATCGGTTATAAACGATCGGGAAAACAAAATCTCGATCGGTTACTAACCGATCTGCGGGATAAGAAGTTTTGTTTTGAGACAAAAAACCATTAGTCAAAATTTGTCCCAAAAAGAACTTCTTATTGGGCCGCTGGCCCATTCCACAAACCCACAAACCCACAAACCCACGAGCCCACGAGCCTACGAGCCCGAGCCCGGCTAGGCTAGGCGGCGCGCGTAGGGGTCCCCATTCTCTCTATGACACACCATGGGTCTTAGCCTTTTGAACATAGACTATGACACCTCCTTATTTATACTTGTGTGTTTTTCCCATTGTTTCCAATGTGGGACAAAAGCACACACACTTCATTAACTTTGCCATCACTTTGATGGGCTTATATCTCATTCATTTTCAACAAATTAATGAGCCCATTGGCTTACTAATTTTTGTTCCAACAATCCCCCACATGAATAGAAATAACTCTAAACAGACGAAGACAGACTATTCTGACTAGACGGAAAACAGTCGAGAGTATAAACGAAAATTCACTGTATCTGAGATGGTAGCAATTTTTCAGCCTTGAACCATTCATTGTTATATCTGTCGGATTTACTTGGCCAGGAGGTGAACAAGATGTCTTGAACCCCCCAGATTTTGATATAAACCTAGACAACAACTATAACACAGCTTCATTTCTCGTAGAACTTTTGTTCTCATATTGGGTTCATTTTGGCCTTGAACTTATCTGGTTAATCATGAGTGAACTTGGNTGTCCAATTGTGTTTCCTAAGTAGAGAAATTTGCCTTTCAATCTAATTTGAGTTTCCAAATCGGGGATCTATCACAAAAGATTAAAGAACCCGAGCCGGAAAAAGAGAGAGAGAGAACGACGAGTAGAGGAGAATCGCAGAACCTGAACCGGGGAAGGAACAGTGCCGGAAAAGAGAATTGGATATACTCTGAGTTGACTCATTCTGCAAGAGAAACCAGTCTTGCAAATCTTAGTTGTCATGAATAAACACAAGAATGTCAAATTGGTAAACAAGAGCAGAAACCCAGAAATGATCGATCAAAAATTATTCAGACGATCAAACTTAAGAAATCGAGGCAAAAGAGATGGTGAAACCTGGGATTATTGAAAGATGCAAATCGGCGGCGAGGCAAAGAGGATTGAGAAGGACAGAGTCGCAGAAATCTTGCCGCCGGGGAAGGATCTGTGCCGGAAAAGAGAGCCGGGGAAAGATTCGACATATTCTGCAGCATCCTCATTCCGTAAACTGGCTCCAGATTGAGAAGTTAAATCAAGAAGCTACGTATATTCGCAGCACCGAATCGAGAAACGCGATTGCAAGGATTCTAACCTTGAAAACAGACGTCGTCGATGATGTACCCTTCGTAGATAATGTAGCCGAAGCTCGATTATGGTTGATCAAGTTTCGATTTCTTCTTCTGTGGCACTCGATTTCGGAAAGAAAAAGAAGAGATTAGGGTTCAGAGTCTGATTTGGGGATAAACACGATTTTGTATTTTGTTTGGTTTTGGGTCTGGGCTTTTAAAACAATAGGCCCAAAATTGGATAAAAAACTTGCAATTGGGCCAAACCGATTTCTGTAAAATCGGGTAACTCGCTTCGGCGAGTAATCGGAGATCCGCCTAGAGTTGCCGCACAGGGGCTAGTTAGGGCTCCGTCGAGCCGCCGTTTTGAACAGGGCTCCTAGCTTAGGTTCTCTAGACTAAAATCGATTTTGCAGCACCCTCCTTCCCACTAGAATCGTGAAAGATCAATTTCCGGGAAAAAGAGTGAGAGAAGCCCACTGTTTTTGTTCCCGATTTCTTAGCCCTTTAATTGATTTTAGACCCACTGTTTTTGGTCCCGTTTTCTTAGCCCTTTAATCGATTTTAGTCTGCCACACGTGTGATGTGATGGTACAACACCATAGAGGCCTGTCAAACCGGTCAACCCGTGACTCGCCCAGCGGCGGGTTACATTAATTTTTGAAAATAATCCGACTCGCATCCGCCCCGCCAAAACATACACTGACCCGCAACCCGCCCTGTGAAAAAAAAAAAAAAAAAAAAATTCGACCCGCACCCTCCCCGCGGCAGGTCAAAACCTGCGGGATCCGCGGGTAAACACTCAAATTGACAGGCCTAACGCCATATATGTAAATGATTTTCTTTCATTGGATAACACAAATAAATTGTTTAGCCTTTCATACTAAATTACTTTATTCAATCCAAAAATTATTTCAGATTTAAATTCATTGAACCGGAAAATACTTAAAAGCCAAAATTTATAGAACCTAACTAATAAACTAAATAAAAAAATAAAAAAATTAGACAACACTAAAGAATATAAAAGAAGAAAGTTTTTGTGGGGGAAAAAGATAAGAGATACAGACGTCTTTCAACATACAACCCTCCATGTGCTAAGCTTTTGCATCCACGAAAAATCAAACAATTAATCTATTTCTGAAATGTGAAAAGAAGTTCCTAAAAGAAACCAAATCAGAAAGTCTTGACCCTGATGAATCGAGCCGAACCAAACCATCCAGCTCAAGAGTTGTGAGCCTTTTCCTTTTTCTTCACTGTACATTTTATGGCTTCTCAGAAACAGTCGCCATTACCGGACCAGAGATATCTAGACGACGACGGTCCACTGCATTCGCTCATGCTTCTGATAAGCCAAACCATCCAGCTAGAACGTCTAGATTCATTGTAACAGGGAGATAGTTCAAGCTAGAGGAAGCTTGGACTAACTGACATTTGTAATTCCTTTTTACATTAATAATGAATTTTGTTCTTGTTCATATGAGCTTCCTCTCAATCTAAAAAAGTTTCTTCTATGTTACAGGAAAGGTGAGTAAGAAATTCCCATACTAGAGGTTCACAAAGAAACCCGAAGAAAGGGGGTGATTCAGTCTAAAAGGAGATAAAAAATAGAAAGAGATATCAACCTCAATGAACCTGAAACCCATAGTGATGTTGTACAAAGACGATAGAGAGAAGGAGACTATGAAAGGAAAGTTGTTTTCTGATTAATTATTCTGGAAAATGGCTCATGACCTTACATAAGCGTAAAGGACAAACCGACTTGGTGGTACAAACCAACTATAATCGGTTAGTACACTGAAATTAAAATAGCTAAATAACCGGATGTGATGTTGTACCATCACTATACTCCCATCTTCAGAACAACCTTGTCCTCAAGGTTGAAAACAAGGGTACTTGGCGATGAAATCACGATAGAAGACCCACGTAGCAGCCTCAGGTGGCTCCCCTTTCCACTGAATCAACACTTTAGTAACAACTTTGTTATGCCTCTTAACCATTTTCTTCTCCAAGATGAACTCATGCTCCTTATCAGTACCCACATCAGACATATATGGAGGAAGGACAGAGGGTGTAGTAGGCGGGTTTGGGCATAACTTGAGTTGGCTAACGTGAAAGACATTATGAACTATGGTATCTGGTAGACAACATGTCCAACTCTATCAACAACGCAAAAAGGACCATAGAAACGTGGGTATAGTTTGTGTGGTACCTTCTTAGTCTTGAGGGAGTTATGTCTGTAAGGTTGCAGTTTCAGGTACACAAAATCTCCAACCTGAAACTCTCTGGGAGACCGGTGTGAATCTGCTTGTTGCTTCATTCTATTACGAGCACGGAGTAGACGAAAATTAAGCATGTCGATCAGAACTTCTCTCTTCTGTAGACTTCGATCAACAACTATGGAAGAGCTTTCACATGGGAGATAAGGTAGATGTATGGGAGGGTGCTACTCATACACTTTTTCAAATGGTGTACTCTTGATGGCCGAATGGAAAGTGGTGTTGTACCACCATTTGCTCCAAGTGTGAGGAGCGTCAGATGCCATGCAGTGTCTTGTTTGTAGCTTCTGTCTGACCATCAGTCTGGGGGTGGTAGACAATAGAGTACCTTAAGTCAACTCCATGAACCCTGAACAATTCCTTCCAAACTGCACTAAAAAAAGTAGGGTCTCGAACACTGATGATATCATGCGCCATGCCATGGAGTTTATAGATTTGGTCCATGTATGCTTGTGCAACCTCAATGGCGGTGTAAGGATGTGACAGAGCGAGGAATTGAGCTTGCTTGCTGAGTCTGTCAATAACAACTAAGATCCAGTGTTTCCCATTAGAAGGGGGAAGTCCTTCAATGAAATCCATGCTGATTGATTCCCAAACCCCTTTAGGAACAAGAAGTGGTTGGAATAACCCAGAGGAGGCAGCTAAGTCGTATTTTTTTTGCTGACAGGTCGAGCAGTTGCAGACATAGTTATGTACCTCAACAATCATCTTAGGCCAATAAAAGAGTGATTTTATATTGTGAAGTGTGGCATCTCTCCCTGAATGGCCTCCTACAGCAGAGTCATGGAGCCCCTTGAAAATGTAGAGTTTAACTTCTGAATTATTGCCCACCACTAGCTTCCCTTTGCACCTAAGTTCTCCATCAATAAAAGTGAAAGCACGGTGAGAGGCAACATCAACTTAGAGTTTAGAAATTACCTTTTGGAGATGAGGATGAGTATGCCAAAGGAGCTTTAGGGAGTCATAAAACCCATGGTGAAGCTGGGAAAGGGTAATGTGCAAGATCGGTGACCCGGTAATTCTGGAGAGAGCGTCGGCAGCATGATTGATATGCTTGATTTTTACCGTTTTTAACACATGTTTTGGTGTTTCTTTTGAGTCTTTTATTGAGTCAAAATGTGTATTTAGAGTCCTTTAGTCTTTTATGGAGTTTTTATAGGTTTTAGGTTGATTTGGGAGAAAACAAGGCATTTTGGTTGCAAAAAGTGAAACTGCGAATGCAGAGTCACGCAGAAGCGTCTGACGTTTAGCATTTTTGGAGGCTTTTCCACCAATGGATTGAGCTTAAAGTTTGACAAAATATAGAGCTGTGAATTATCTTTCATTTTCAAGTGGTTTGAAGACAATCCAACGGTGCGATCAAATGTTATACCCGATTTACGGAAGACAGGTCAATCTGCCTCGCAGAAGAAGCATTCGCAGAACATGGAGAGTGGCATCGATCGATGCATATCTAGCATCAGTCGATGCTGAACTCTCTGTTAGGGGTAGCATCGACCGTGGCATCGAGCGATCCATATTGGTATCGACCGATGCACTTCCCAGACGAGAAAAAGACAGTTTCTGTAGTTTCTAAACTTCCTATTTTGCCCCAGAATCATCCTAACTTAACCTAATTCGACCCAAGACTTATATATACTTGTTTTTAGCCTCAGAAAAGAGGAGACACGCCCCCCTTATCATCAGACAAGATTTTTATAAGTTTTTCATAGTTTTTCGATTCAAGAGCTTCCCGAGAGAAGATCTCTCCTTTGTATCTCGATATAGAGAAGATTTCTGAACCCTCTTATTATCAATTGAATTCCTCTATGATTACTCTCATACCTCTTTGCTTCTTCTCTGCAACTATGTGTGAGTAGTTTCATAGTTAGGTTTAGGGTTTCAAGGGGATCCATGAATCATTGAATTATACATATATAGGGATTTATCTTTTGTGGTTTTCGCTTATCGTTGTGTTTATTGCTTAGGCTTGAGCTGACCTCTAGGTATATGAACTAGGGCTTAATCTAAAGGCATGGGAGCACTTTAAAATGGTACACTCAGACTTTGCTACAGAAATTAGGAATATTTATATTGGTATATGCACATATGGATTTAGTCCATTCGGTATGTCTGGGAGACAATATTCTTTGTGGCTAGTAATTCTAACGCCTTACAACCTTCCTCCTGGTATGTGCATGGAAAGTGAGTTTCTATTTTTGAGTATTTTAGTCCCTGGTCCTAAGCATCTGAAGCGGTCCCTAGATGTTTTTCTGCAGCCCTTGATCCATGAGCTGAAACATTTATGGTATACTGGTGTTCGTACTTACGATATCTCAAGAAGAAGAAATTTTATGATGCGTGCAATGCTTATGTGGACCATAAGTGATTTCCCTTCTTATGGAATGTTATCTGGTTGGACTACGCATGGTAGGTTATCATGTCCGTACTGTCTCCATCGGACATATGCGTTTCAACTAAGACATGGACGGAAACCCAGCTGGTTCGATTGTCATCATCGTTTTTTGTCTATTCACTATCCTTATCGGAGAAACAAGAGATTGTTTCGGAAGAACAAAGTTGTGCGTACCCTTCCACTTGTGTAGCTATCTGGTGAAGATTTATACGAGCAAATTGATTATTATGGTTGTCATGAAATAGCCGTTCGTGGGGGGNGGGGGGGGTAATTGGCACACTATTGCCAATTTGCCAGACTATTATTGTGAGAAGCACAATTGGCATAAGAAGAGTATTTTCTTGGAACTCACGTACTGGACGGATCACTTGCTTCAGCACAACCTTGATGTGATGCACATCGAAAAAAACTTTTTTGATAACATTAAGCATACAGTTTTGAACGTGCATGGAATGAGTAAAGACAAATGGAAGTCTAGGCAGGACTTTCCTGATATATGTTCGCGAAGTGAGTTGCATCTAATGAGTAATGGGAAAGCACCAGTTCCTATATACAGGTTGTCAACCGAAGGAAAGACATCACTCTTTAACTGGGCAACATCTGATGTTAAGTTCCCTGATGGATATGTTTCGAATGAACAAGGGAAAACGTTTTCAAGAATGAAGAGCCACGATTGTCATGTTTTTATGCAACAATTACTTCTTTTCGTATTTGCTGAGCTTCTACCAATAAATGCACATGAAGCAATTGTAGGTACATATAAAATTAACGTTTACTTGGATTAATTAATAAGTTCATATTACTAATTTAACTACCAAGTGAAATTGACAAATTTAATTAATGTTTGTGTACATGCATTGGAGTATTTTTCTGGGATCTTTGTACGCGAACTCTGACAGAAGATGGAATTTAACAACTAGACAAAAATATTCCGTTAGTGTTGTGCAACTTGGAGAAGATCTTTCCTCCTTCATTTTTTGACGTTATGGAGCATCTCCCTATCCATCTTCTCCATGAAGCAGCACTTGGTGGCCCTGTGCAGTTTCGGTGGATGTACACTTTCGAGCGTTTCATGAAACATTTGAAGGGCAAAGCAAAAAACCTTGCACGAGTTGAAGGCTTGATTGTTGCGGGAAGTTTAAGTGAAGAAACTTCTCACTTTTCGTCCTACTACTTTCCTCCTAAAGTTTAAGGGAAGTTTAAGTGAAAACTTCTCACGAGTTGAAGGCTTGATTGTTGCGGGAAGTTTAAGTGAAGAAACTTCTCACTTTTCGTCACACGTAAAAGGGCCCCGCGACGGTATTATGATGGTGGAGTAGCACGCTCATATTTTGTAGAAGGTGTCCCAGATATCTTCTCCCCTATCGGTCGCTTAGCTGGGAAATTGAAGGAAGTTTGGTGGCCAAGTGACAAAGGGAAGAATAGTGCACACACATACATCCTCCGAATATGCGATTACGTTCATCCATATGAGAGGTACGATATTAAATTTTGTATATAAATTTGAAGTTTGATATATATAAATGCTTTACTGATCTTCGACTTGCAGCTTAATTGACAGTCATGTTTATGAATCTTTACTTGATGTTACACCCAAAATTTTTGAGAAGCTTAAAGATTGAGACTTCGCAAAGTGGTTGAAGATGCAAGTACGTAATGTATATAAATATATATTCAATATGCAAGACATTTATTATTTTAATTGATGCATGTATGTATATTAATTTTACAGGTTGCATACGATGACCAGGAATATCCAGTATGGTTTCGTGAGTTGATTCAAGGTCCTCTCGGGAAGATTACAATTGCGCCCATGTATTTTACCAGAGGTTATACATTTCACAGATTCGACAACGGTAAACATAGATCGACCGCCAACTATGTGATATGTGTTAAAGGGGAGTCGGACTTTTATGGCGTGTTAACCGACATCATTGAAATGGAGTACCCTGGGACGCTGAACTTGAAATGCACAATGTTCAAGTGCAATTGGTTTGATCATGTGATTGGACGCGGAGTTCGTGTGAACAAATATGTCACTGATGTAAACGAATCAAGGAGTTATAGCAAATTTGAGCCTTTCATCCTTGGATCACAAGCGGAACAAGTCAGCTTCATTAGATATCCTCGTCAAAGTGCAACAAGTATATCTTGGTTATCATTCATAAAGATCGCTCCGAGAGGACGTATAGATGGAAACACTGATGAAGTACCAATGCAACAAGATTCGAGCGTAGATATGCCAACACCAGATCAAGATGTTAATGACATTCTATTGATCGATACGCACAACCGTGAAATAGAAGATCTTAATGATGACACAGACGACAATGTCGACAGAGCTGATGAGTTTGATGAGGATAGTAGTGATCAAGATTCGAATGTATCTGAAAATGAATATGATAGTGATCAATCTTAATTTTGATATGTATTTAATATATATGTGTTTTTATTTGATAGTGAGCAAAATGTTATTTTTTTTTTAAACAAAATGTGGAGTGTGTGGGACGAATTTGCGACTACAATGTAAATATAAAGTTTGGGATGAAATTGGGACGAAATTGACTATTCATTTAAGGTTTTGATTTTGCGTCGGATTTGCATCGAATTTGTGACGGAAATTTGCGACGAATAGTAATTTCCGTCACAAATTCCTCCCAATAGTCCAAACCTCAAATGAATAGAAATTTGATGACTAGAATCGAATTCGCGACGAAAATTAGAATTTCAATGCTAATCCGACGTAAATATATCACAAAATTTGGTATATCCGAATACAAATTTTGTGATATATTTACGTTGGATTAGCATTGAAATTCTAATTTTCTTAGAATTTCAATGCTAATCCGTTGTTTTTGTCTTAAACATGATAACATGATTTATGCCTGGTTACAAGATTTGCTATATCCACGGAAAAACCGATTCAATAGTGCAATACTATGGAAGCACATCAGATAGGTTTGGTAGTACTTCGGGTACTAGGTTAGAGGAACCAACACAAGAAGTAGATGTAACCACTACTAAAAATTATGCTTATAGCTACGGATTAGCCACGGCAATTCCGTAGCTTTTTGAAAAGCCACAAAAAAGCTACGGAAATGCTACGGAAAAATCATGGAAAAGCTACGAAAAAGCTACGAAAAGCTACAAATAGCCACCAATTACCTACGGAAAATTAGCTACGAAGCTATAGCCACAAAATAGCTACGGAAAATTCTGTAGCTATAGCTTCGTAGCTAATTTTTCGTAGCTAATCGGTGGCTATTTGTGGCTTTTCGTAGCTTTTCCGTAGCTTTTCCGTGACTTTTCCGTAGCGTTTCCGTAGCTTTTCTGTGGTTTTTCAAAAAGCTACGGAATTTTCATGACTAATCTGTAGCTGTACGCATAACTTTTAGTAGTGAACGCAGGTTACACTCATGGTGAATGATGCGTTTCGTGAAAACATAGCATCATAGCATCATGTTGAGGATGGTAACAGGATAGAGGAACCAAATTCAGAAGCGCGGAAGTTTTTTGATATGCTAGATGCGTCAAAGCAACCATTATACAGAGGATGTAGAGATGGAATATCGCCTCTTTCAACTGCAAGCAGTTTGATGACTATAAAGACGGATTTCAACTTGGCTGAAGATTGTGTTAATGCGATAGCTGATTTTGTGAGAGATGTCTTACCTGAAGATAATATTTCATCGGCTTCATACTACGAGATTCAGAAGCTTGTAGCTGGTCTTGGATTACCTTATCAAATGATAGATGTGTGCATCGACAACTGTATGATCTACTGGAGAAAGGATGAAAACCGGTTGAAGTGTCATTTTTGTCACAAACCTCGCTATCAGGATACAGGAGGCAGAGTACATGTTCCACATAAACGGATGGGGTATCTTCCCCTAGCTGATAGGTTGAAGAGGTTATATCAATCCCAGTGCACGGCATGGGCTATGAGATGACATGCAGAACATAACTCAGCTGGAGAGATAGCGCATCCTTCAGATGCATAAGCATGGAAACATTTTCTAGAGGTTTATCCTACTTTTGCGTGTGAGCCAAGGAACGTATACCTCGGGTTATCTATAGATGGATTTAACTTGGAAAGCATGAGAGGAAATATTCGTTGTGGCCAGTAATCGTCACACCGTACAATTTACCGCCATCTATGTGCATGAAATGAGAGTTTTTGTTCCTCACGATCCTCGTCCCATGTCCAGAGCATCCTAAGAGATCGCTTGATATTTTCTTACAGCTATGAATTTATGAGTTGAAAATGTTGTGGAAAGATGGTGTTGAAGCGTTCGATGTTTCCCTGCAACAGAATTTTATGATGTGTGCGGTATTTATGTGGACCATAAGTGATTTCCCAGCATACGGTATGCTATCTGGATGGTCGACGCATGGAATGTTAGCGTGTCCGTTTTTTCAAGATATCACTGATGCGTTCCAATTGAAGAACGGACGTAAGACTTCTTGGTTCGATTGTCATCGACGATTTCTACCGCATGATCATCCATATCGTCGGAGCACAACATTGTTTAGAAAGAACAAAAAAGTTTTCGATGGTCCACCTCCTGAGGTAGATGGGAATTATATTATGAATCAGTTCAGAGATTTTGGTGCCGAGAAGACAGTTTTATGCGGGGGTAATGGGCATTATCCCGTTGACGGTTGTGGTGAGTACCACAATTGGCACAAGAAGAGTATTTTCTGGAATTTGCCATATTGGAAAGACCATTTGCTGCGCCATAATGTAGATGTGATGCACATTGAAAAGAACTTTTTCGACAACATCATGAAAATTGTTCTAAATGTGCAAGGAAAGACGAAAGATAATTTGAAGGCCAAATTGGACTTGCCAGATATTTGTTCACGTAAGGAGTTGCATGTAATGGCGAACGGGAAATCACATCCCCCTGTTTTCCGGTTGGATGCGTCTTCAAAGGAAGAGTTCTTCAATTGGATTAAGCACGGTGTCAAATTCCCAAACGGATACGCATCTAACCTTCGTAATTGCGTCGATAGTACAGAAGGGAAGTTTTATGGGATGAAGAGTCATGATTGTTGATATGCTCAAATTAATACCCTATTTATATACTAAAGCAATAGTTATAGTATAACTAGGGGTCGAACCACAAAGACTCACAGAGACGCACAATAGATTGTATGGATGAGAATTACGCTAAGCAATCAATGGTATTGAAAACAAGTGCGTAAATTAAAACGGTTGTAAACTCAATTTAGGAAAGATAGATTCAGGGTATTTCTCAAAGAATCACTGAATGTAGATAAATTAACTAACATGATTCGGATTTAGCGCGGTTCTTGAACTCAAATCACTAAAGTATAGCTAACCAACTCTCGTTGCGAAAGCTATCTAAATCTAAATCCTAGGAATTCCAAATCTCTTTGCGAATCCTAAAGTCTAGATCAGATTTTAATCTACAAGTTTGATTTGTTCACAAAACAACTAGACCAAATCTCTTTGCGAATAGTTATTTTGCTCACCTTAGGTTCTATCAGGTAATTAATCGCACTCTCACGCTTAATCAATTATCCTAAGATCTAAGTTCTAGGTGATCAATCTAGAATTAGCTTTGCAAACAACCTATGGTGAAGAACTTAATAAGATGGTGAATCCTAATAATAAATCAATCTAGCATTCAGAGAAAACCCTATTGAGAACCCTGAACCTAACAAGGGATCTACTCAGACATGGAAAATGAAACAATCAACATAACTGAATAAATCATCAATAAAATAAATAAGAGTAGAATAAAACATGGGTCAAAATCTTCTCTCAGACGAACATAGTTCTGATTTGTCTCCCCTCTCAAAAGCTCTAAACTCAAAATCAAAGTAATGAAAAAGCACACAGCCAAAGTGGCTGTAAAACCTAATTAAATAGTCTAAACACGAATTGGGGTCTTCTTGTAAATATTAAAGTCTTCTGGGCAAGTTCTTCAATTCTTCAAACTTCATTAAAAGTCGTGACTTGTGATCTCTTCGATGGGTGTCGATCGATACCAAGGGGTATCGATCGATGCTTGACGCTTCGATCAGGTACTTATTCACCAGACTTCAGTTTTGCTCCATAATGCTTCATAAAACTCCAATATTTCCAATAATGCTCCAAATGTGCTAAAACCTGTAAAAGACTCTAAAAGACTCTATAATAGAACAAAGACTCAACAAAACAGACTTATATCATGGCTTAAACAAGGTAAAAACCATGATACATCAATTGTCATGTTGTCATTCAGTGCATCTTTCCATTTGCATTTGAATGTCTTCTTCCTATAAACGTCCATGGAGCTATTGCAGGTATACATACATTTACACTATTACGTATGTTGGTGATTGTATATTTGTGATTATTAAACGGAAGTTATTTAATTTTGTATGTGTACTATATATGCAGGGATCAGTGCTTTCTTCCGGAATCTATGCACGAGATCACTTACATCAGCCGGAATCCAAAATATAAGGGAAAACATCCTGATTCTCCTTTGCAACCACGAAAAAATATTTCCTCCTGCCTTTTTTGATGTTATGGAACATCTTCCTATTCATCTCCCTCGAGAAGCAGCACTTGGTGGGTCTGTTCAATACCGATGGATGTACCCTTTTGAGCGGTATATGTTCACCTTAAGAAGAAGGTGAAAAATCTTTCTGGAGTCGAGGGTTCTATTGTCGCACAGAGCATTAATGAAGAAACTTCCAACTTTGCTAGCTACTACTTTCTGATATATCATGGTTTTTACCCCGTTTAAGCAATGTTATAAGTCCGTTTTATAGAGTCTTTCTACTATTTGGTAGTGTTTTAGAGTCTTTTACAGGTTTTAGTACGTTTGGAGCATAGTTGGAGATATTGGAGCTTTCTGGAGCATTTTGGAGCAAAGGAGACGTTCGTGTAGCTGAGTACCAGATTTGAAGTCTCAGTGCCGATCGATACTGCTTTGTATCGGTCGATACTCACTGCAGCAGGACACGACCCGCGACTTTAATGAACAGTTGAAGAATTGCAAAATTGCCCAGAAGTCTTTATTATTTACAAGAAGCCCCAAAACGTGATTTAGGTTATTTAATAGGATTTTACAGCCACTTTGATGGCTACGCTTTATTTTACTTTGGTTTTGTTAGAGAGCTTTGGAAGGGAGACAAGTCTGAAACTTTGTTTGTCCGAGAGAAGATTTCGAACCCTCTTGTTACTCTTTCTATTTTATTTGATGATTTATTCAAACATGTTTATTGCTTCAATTTCCATGTCTGAGTAGATCTCTTGTTAGGTTTAGGGTTCTCATAAGGGTTTTCTCTGAATGCTAGATTTATTAGTTATTAGGATTCACTATCTGAATTAGTTCTTCACCATAGGTTGTTTGCAAAACTAATTCTAGATTGATCACCTAGAACTTAGATCTTAGGATAATTGATTAGGCACGAGAGTGCGATTAATTACCTGATAGAACCTAAGGTGAGCAAAATAACTATTCGCAAAGAGATTTGGTTTAGTTGTTTTGTGAACAAATCAAACTTGATCTAAAAGCTGGTTTAGACTTTAGACTTAGATAGTTTTCACAACGAGAATTGGTCAGCTATATCTTAGTGATTTGAGTTCAAGAACATCGCTAAATCTGAATCATGACTAGTTAGTTTATCTGCATTCACTGAATTCCTGAGAAATACCCTGAACATATCTTTCTCCAATCGAACTTACAACCATTTTAATTTACGTTATGTTTTCAATATCATTGATCGCTTAGCTTAATTATCATCTATATAATATATTGTGTGTTTCCGTGAGTCATTGTGTTCGACCCCTACTTTACTGCAACTACTGCTTTAGTACTTTTAGGGTATTAATTTGAGCATATCAAATTTGGCGCCGTTGCCGGGGAACTCAATTCGCCATTAAATTTTAGTCTTAGAATTTTGACTAAGCTCGTCGGTATCGGTCGATACTCGTCATTCTCTTTTTGTTGATATCGATCGACACCACCCAGTGTCGGTCGATACTCATCGTGTTTTTTGTTACTTACGTGCCTTGCCTTTGTTTTCAGGTGTATGCCTGATCGCAAAACCAAAGGGAACAAGAGCACTCAGCTAGTTGATCTGTCATTGGAGAAGCTAGCACTTTTGGAACGCACAAGCAAAAGAGCAAAGAAGCCAGCAAAGATGAACAACAATCAAGTGGAGTTGGTTCAAGATGAAGCTGGTGCTTATAGAGACCAAGAGGGTCATTTGTGCAATGCGAGAGGACAACGTCTGGACGGAGAGGGGAACATCATTCCACCTGCTCCTGTTGTCGAAGAGATTGTCGCTAGGAATGCGAACGCTGGGAATGCTGTGGTTAATCGTTTGTAGAACGATTGGTGAGTACAACATGCCGGATCAGTTTTACGAAAATCGATCAGCGATTCGTCCTCTTGCTTTCTAGAGGAATGACTTTGAGCTTAAAACTGCATACTACACTCTTGTGGGTCAGCAACCTTTTCATGGTCTTTCCAATGAGCATCCCATGGACCATATTGAGAGGTTTGACGATTTGGTCACTAGCATCAAGATCAATGGAGTGTCCTATGATTACCTTTTCTGCAAGCTCTTCCCATACTCTCTTGGTGGAGATGCAACTTACTGGCTGAAGCAGTTACCTCCTGGATCGCTGACTAACTGGGAAGAGACTAAGACTGCTTTCCTGAACAACTTCTATGATGATGCACGATCCGAGGATCTGAAGAACAAGATATCCCAATTATCTCAAGGACCTGCTGAGTCGTTCAAGGCTGCTTGGACGAGATTCATATCATACTAGAGAGATTGTCCACATCACAGGTACTCTGATGTTCAGCTGATGGGTTTCTTCTTCAGAGAAATTGATTGGAGGTATCAGATGACTTTGGATGCTTCGAGCAATGGAAACTTCAACACCAGGTATCCTGATAATGCCTATGTACTGATTGAGAACTTGGCGTCTAGCAATAGCACCAAAAATGCTGATTTTGAGCGAAAGAAGCTAGCTGGTAGCATGGATGGTTCACAGATTGCTGATGTTCAAGCCAAGTTAGATTCTATGTACAGTCTTCTGATGGGCAAGCAAACGAAGACCGTTCACTTTGCTGAAGATGTCGAGGTTTTTAACGAGGATGAAGTAGAGGATGTTAACTACATTGGTGGTTCTGGTTTTCAAGGTCAGAGGAATCAATTCAACAACAACCGAAACTTCAACAACAACTCTCATCAAGGAGGTTCAAATCAGTTTGGCCAGAAATCATCTCAGAACAGTGGGTATACCAGGAACTAAGGAAACTCATCTTATCAGCCCATACCTGCTAAGTTCTTAGATAGCAAGATCGAATCTATGTTTGAACAGCTGGTTCAATGACATCAGCAGCTCACAGTGAATCTCAATGGAAAGATAGATGTTGTGTACAAGGATCTGAGTGGAAGGATCGATGCCCTCGATACTCATCAGAAGATGTTGGAAACGCAGGTAGCTCAGACTGCAGCAGCTGTCAAGGGAAAGACGACTCATGCACATAAAGAGTACGTCAATGCAATCACCTTACGAAGTGCAGGAAACTTTGAAACCTCTGTCGAAGGTGATTCCGAATCTGATTTGTCAGTATCGACCGACACCATTGCAAGTATCGATCAACACCGACCTGAAGAAACGACACATGAGCCTTGTGTCGATCGATACCAACCTTGTATCGATCGACCCCCCTCGCAGTCTGAACCGGAGATTGTAAAGAAGACAGAGACGGTTGAGGAACGTGTCTACAAGCCTAAGATACCATACCCTCAACCACCCAAACACCTTAGAGACCCCATTTCTCCAAAGCAACAGCGTGGCTTTGAGAAGATGGTACGAAGAATTCCACACACACTGACTTTTGAAGAAGCTCTAGAATACGGCCCTCTGCTGAGTCACTTCTGAGATTGCAGAGAAACTGAGGACGAGATTAAGGCACTCTTCATCAAGGTCAGAAGTAAACCACCCCCACTGAAGCAGTTGACTAAGAGGGAAGACCCAGGAAAATTTTCAGTTCCATGCTCTATCGCCGGAGTTGAATTCAAGGAATCTCTGGTTGATTCAAGGTCTAGCGTGAATGTCATGTCAAGGGCATTTGCAGAGAAGCTGGAAATCGATGACATAAGATCTACTCAGATGACTCTCACATTCGCGAACTCTTCCACGTCAGTTCCATACGGTACAATCCCTGATTTGATGGTTAAAGTAGGATACTGTCTGGTCCCTACTGATTTTCAGGTTGTTGAGATGCATGAAAGGTCTAGTACGCCTTTGATTCTCGGAAGACCGTTCATGGCTACGGCTGTCTCAATTATGGACACGCCCAGTAAGAGTATCTCGTTCTCATACATTGACAAACATGTCTCCTACGAAGCCATACCCTCTAGAAGAGCTCCAACACATATATCTTGCATCTCCGTTGGTGCATGAGAAACATTGATGGTTGATCTTTTGGACGAGCCTTATGATAATCCAACTGTCATAGAAGTTCTAGATCGTCCTCCTATCATCACCAAGAAAGTCATCAAAAAGACTAAGGCAAAGATGGAGGTGAAGAGCAAAAGAGTCGAGAGTGCTACACATGTAACCTTAATCCCTCAAAAGTGCGATGGAAATTCGATCGAATATAAGGTGAAATGCAAAGTACCTCAAGACCGTTCTCAAAGGCTAGAATTCTTCTCACTCCGGAGCTGAAGGAGAAAGGACAAGAGGTTGTGGAGAACATGTTGAGCAGAACTATGAACCTGGATATGTCAAGTTGTAGAGCCTGTTTTGCTGCAAGCTCTCATTCTTATCCGGACTTATCGTCCGTACAGTCAAGCTCGTGACGTAAAACAAGCGATGTGTGGGAGGCAACCCACTGGTAAGTCTGTACATAAGTCTTTATTTTTGTTTTTATATTTTTGTCATGTGTCTTAACGTGAAACAGATTAAGAGGAGGAGTATCGATCGACACCAGTCCGTGTCGATCGATACCACACAGAGAAAGAGCAGAATTGGCCAACAAGTGTCGACCGATACTATGCGGTATTGATCGATACTTCACGCACAAGTAAGTTTCCTATAAACCCTACGGTTTTTCATGTCTTCTTCCACCGCCTCCATCGCTCGATACAAATACCGCAACTCCCTCTCTCAAAATAACAAATCTTCGTTTCTCAACGGATTTGAGTGATTTTTGTGTCTATCCTGCTCAGATTTTCGTGCTTAATCTCATTCTCTTACTCAATCTCACGATCTACAAGGTATGCAACACGAATTTTCATCTTTTTGATATATCATGATTTTTACCCTCTTTAAGCCATGATATAAGTCCTTTTTATAGAGTCTTTATAGTATTTTGGAGTCTTTTAGAGTCTTTTACAGGTTATTGCACGTTTGGAGCACTATTGGAATTATTGGAGCTTTCTGGAGCGGTTTGGAGCAGAAGCTGAGTTCGTGTTGCTGAGTACCTATCTCCACGTCGAGCATCGATCGATACCCACTGGTATCGATCGATACCCATCGCAGCAAGACACGACCCGCGAGTTTTCCAAGACTTGAAGAATTGCAAAAGTGCCCAGAAGTCTTTAATAATTACAAGAAGCCCCAATTCGTGATTTGGCTTATAAATTAGGGATTTTACAGCCATTTGTTGAGGCTAAGCTTTATTTTCTATACTTTGATTTTACTCTGGTTTGAGACAAGTCTGAATCTCCCTTCGTCCGAGATCAGATCTCAAAACCTCTTGTTATTCTATTTGTTTTATTTGATGATCTATTCAATCATGTTTGAGTAGATCCACGTTAGATTTAAGGTTTTCTCATAAGGGTTTTCTCTGAATGCTAGGTTGATTAGTTTATAGGATTCACCATCTGAATTAGTTCTTCGCTTAGGTTGTGTTCAAAGCTAATTCTAGGTCGACGAATCTGGAACTTAGATCTTAGGATAATTGATTAGGCACGACAGTGCGATTAATTACCTGATAGAACCTAGGTGAGCAAATTGATTACTCGCAAAGAGATTTGGTTTAATTGATTTGTGAACATATCAAACCTGATATTAAAGCTGATTTAGAATTTAGGATTCGCAAAGAGATTTGGAATTCCTAGGATTTAGATTTAGATAGTT
>PKML01006248.1:4898-17187 GCA_002933935.1 Eutrema yunnanense | reverse complement strand
AGAAGTTACCTTGCTGGAACGTCAAGTATCGATCGACACACAGCCTGGTATCGATCGATACCAGGCTTAAATCGACTTGATGAACCGTATTTTCGCGATCGGTGTCGATCGATACCAATGGGGTATCGATCGATGCTAAGGCGATTTCGAATATGCTCTTTGTTTATCCTGACACAAACACAAAATGAACGAAAACAAAAGGAAAAACGACTCAAAAACAGACTCACCAGTGGGTTGCCTCCCACCAAGCGCTCGTTTAACGTCAATAGCTTGACTGTAACGCCCTTTAGGCTGGATAAGAGTGCGAGCTTGCATCAAAACAGGCTCCACAACTTCACATTGCTAGCGTCAGAGTTCTGCTCATCATGCTGTCCACAAACTCATGTCCTTTCTCTTTCAGCTCCGAAGTGAGAAGAACTCTTGCTTTGGAGAATGGTTTCGAGGTTCCCTTGCACTTCACCTTATATCGAATTGAATCTCCATCACTCTTCTGAGGGATTAAAGTGACATGGGGATTCTCGACTCTTATGCGCTTGGCCTTCTTCTTTGTTGCCTTAGCCTTCTTGACAGCTTCCTTGGGAATGCTGGGCGGTTCAGCTGGAATGTCTGTGACAGTAGGCACATCAGGAGGCTCTTCTAAAAGATCAACTGCTAGCCATTCTCCTGTAACACCCTTGATGCTAGAGACACGTGTGGAAACACCTCTAGGGGGGATGGCATCATAGTAGACATCTCCGTCAATGTAAGAGAAAGAGAGTCTCTTATTAGGTGTGTCTATGATCGCGCAAGCAGTAGCCATAAACGGTCGTCCCAAAAGTATAGGCATACGAGATATCGCACCCATCTCCACAACTTGAAAATCAGTCGGCACTAGACAATCTCCTACTTTGACCAGTAGAGCAGAGATTGTACCGTATGGAAGTGAGGTGGAGTCGTTCGCGAGTGTGATAGATACCTTTGGTGATCGAATATCAGCCCCCAATTGCTCTGCAATTATCCTTGAGATGACATTGACACTAGCTCCTGAGTCAACGAGAGACTCTTTGAACTCGACTCCAGAGATAGAGCATGGAACCAGAAATTTCCCTGGATCTTCTCTATGGGTCAGCTGTCTCAGTGGAGGTGTACCTCTAGCCTTAATGAAGAGTGCCTTAATCTCTTCTCAGTTTCTCTGCAATCTTTGAAGTGACTTAGCAGAGGACGGCACTCTAGAGCTTCTTTAAAGGTTGAATCAGGGGAAATCCTTCTTACCATCTTCTCAAAGCCATGCAGCTGCTAACCTAAGGTTCTATCAGGTAATTAATCGCACTCTCGTGCCTAATCAATTATCCTAAGATCTAAGTTCCAGATTCGTCAACCTAGAATTAGCTTTGAACACAACCTACGGCGAAGAACTAATTCAGATGGTGAATCCTAAACAGATAATTAACCTAGCATTCAAAGAAATCTTTTATGAGAAAACCCTAAACCTAAGTGGATCTACTCAGACATAGAGAATGAAACAATCAATATGCTTGAATAAATCATCAATAGAATAAGAATAACAAGAGGTTCTTGAGATCTGATCTCGGACGAAGGGAGATTCAGACTTGTCTCAAAACCAAAGTAAATCAAACACATAAATAAAGCATAGCCTAAAAGTGGCTGTAAAAATCCCTATTTATAACCTAAAACACGTTCTGGGCCATCTTGTAATTATCGAAGACTTCTGGGCTAATTCTGCAATTTTTCAACTCTTCAATAAGTCGCGTGTCGTGTCTTGCTGCGATGAGTGTCGATCGATACCAAGGGGGTATCGATCGATGCTCAACGTGAAATAAGGTACTCAGCAACACGACTTCAGCTTCTGCTCCAAACTGCTCCAGAAAGCTCCAATACTTCCAATAATGCTCCAAACGTGCTATAACCTGTAAAGGACTCTAAAAGACTCCAAAATACTAGAAAGACACTATAAAAAGGACTTATATCATGGCTTAAACAGGGTAAAAACCATGATATATCAATGGCACCTAGGAAGAAAGCACGCACTGATACCGCATCCAACTCTAACCCACTAGAGAAAGAGTACCAGATGGGTGCTCGAGTCGAGTTTTTCCACAATGGGATTTGGACACCAAGATCGGTTATCGCCTGTCTTACCAAGAACCACTACAAGGTTCAGACCGCCAATTCTACCGACTTTACATTGGCTTTCGGCACCAACCTACGCGACGCACAATCCGAGGCTCCTACACGTTCATCACATGAGCCTCCTCATGCAACATTTCGATTTCCATGGCCTAAGATCAGTGAGAAGGCTAGGATACGTTTGAGGGATGATTACGAGGGGTCGGATAAGGAGATTACGGAGAGCAAAGCTTGCACCCGCACCCACATGCATATTTCCGAGGAATGGGACGATTTCGACTCGATATTCTATAACGCATGGCAGGAGGTTGATGTGCGTCCCAGTCAATTTATTGATACACATACCATGCGGCACTTGGGATTTGACCGGGAGCTTGATGGACTGATCCGCAAGATCGGATTGGAAACGATGCCTATGCGGCAGTATGACCTGTACCCAGACTTGGTTCGCCAGTTCCTTGCTTCTGTCCGCATCTACTACACTGGTGCACCTCCTGTGACTGCACAATATTGTGTTCTGACTTTTATGATTCGCGGTGTGCGGTATAGGATATCTTTTCAGGAGCTCTACGACATATATGGGTTTCACAGGGACTTTTCTAGGTGCGAGTTTTCGCGCAAGTTCATGGATGTTGAGGCGTTCTGGTCTCACCTTGGGCATGGAGTCTATGACAGCAAGACCACTACATAGATGGATGTGCGCCTTCCTGTCCTACGCTGCCTTGTGAGGATCTTGAGCAACACTCTGGTATGTAATATGGAACCGAACAAGATGAGAGTTGCTGAGCTGATTGTTCTGTCTATTGGAGATCTCATTTCTGATGAGGCATATGAGTGGCCTGAGTTGAACCTCGCGGTCAACTTAGGTGCTGTATTCGCACACCACTTGGAGTCGCTGAAGGTTAAGCCTTTCACAGGACGCGCAAGACTTCTAGGACTATAGGACGCCCGAAGACCGAGACGGTGGGCTCTCACTCCCATTTTCCTGCACCTAGGGATCAGCACCACTAGTTGTTCGATCGTGATTTCCCGCGAGATCATGGACGAGGCGCACTTGGAGCACCTGCGTTGGCTGAAGCCATTCATGCGTTGGGTCCTCAACACTTCTGTTGGGGACCATCTGGTTCAGCTCCCCAACACCGATCTGACAGACATAGGCGGTGATCCTGCTCAGCTGCTTTTCGCACCTGCTCCTGCTGACATGGAGCCTGCACCTGCTGACATGGAGCCTGCACCGGTCACACGACGTCGAGGCTCAGCTACTGGAGAACAGCCACCTGCACATGACACTGCTGGGGGTCAATCGCGACATGAGCCATCTCCCATTGATGCTGCGTTTTCTCTTCCTCCACCACCTGAGATGGAGATGGACCCTTTCAGAGATACGTAGTCACGAGTCTGCAGACGATATGGACTGCTATTTCTCGCTGCCGCTGCATGACTGACACGGACGCTGCTCCTTCGTCTCAGCCTGTTGATCCCACTGACGTTGGACCATCTGGTACTGCTGGCGATGACTCTGACGCCACTAAGGAGGATTAGTCCTCTTTATATCTGATACTCACGTTAGCTGTCTCTTTTTCAATTTTCATTTTATTTTCGTTTGAACTTTTGTGTCTTTTATGTTTTTGGACTTGTGGATTTATGCTTCTATAATATGTTGTTGCACCTAACTTGTGTTTGAGTGGTCTAAGAGTGCTTACGTTTAACACCTGGATCGTTTGACACAATTTTAGAGTTACATCTGACCTTAGACGTTGAAAACGAGTTACCTGTGTCGACCAATACTTGGTATCGATTGATACCAAGTTGGGTGTCGGTCGACACTCGTGCATCAGAACGGTAACTTCTTGCTTTTCATAATCCACCTGGTTCATTTGCTTTCTTTCACTAACCTTAGGCTAGATAACACTGGGGACAGTGTTGTTCAAGTCTGGGGGAGGTAGTCGCGGACATTGTTTTTGTTTTTCTTAGAGTCAGTTATTTTTGAGTCATTCGTTGTTTTATTGAGTAAAAACTTTGTTTGAGACTGTATCTTTTTCTTGAATCTATTGATCTGACCTTGTTTCTAAGTGACAATTGTTACATAATTAGTTCTAGATCGACTAATGAAAAATCCAAAGGCTGACCAGTTAACTAGAAGAAAGTCATGTTTCCAGCAAAGTTCCTTAAAGCCTGAGCCAAATTTTTGCACTTCATCGATGTGGTTAGTATTCATAGAGCTTTATTCATCATTCATATCTGACAAAGGAACCCATGTGTTTTAAAGTAATGGTATTTTTCTCCCTGTTACAAGTTAATTAATAAGATGCATTAAAAGATGAAATGATTTTCTTCTGAGTAGAGGGTTAGGAAAATTTCCAACGATCCCATTATTCTACTTCAGAGGAGATGATCACACAAAGGTGAAAGCGAGGATAGGAAAATTTCCTATGATACCATTATCCGCCTACACTTTTGATTACTTTTGAGGGAAGAACCGGGGATTCGGTGGCAAACACCATCAATACTCGCGTCTCGAACCTTAATATGTATATGCAAGAGAATATAATAAGAAATAAGTCTGGTGGAAAGAAAATAATACCAGAAAGTATGAAAAAGGGTGGTTCCTTGCCATGATATTGTATGGGAAAGAATCTAAAAGGTTCTTGGTATTAATCACAGCGATGAAACTGGCGAGGAAGGCTTTATTGAACAATGCTGTGAAATAATGTGTGTAGTCTGGGAAACTGCGAATGCCTACAGAGAAGTACATGGTGGTTAGATCAAAAACTGGTTAGGTGACATTTGGGTACTTGGGAAAAAGGTCATTGCAACGTTTCAAGAACAGGTGAGTCTCTATGTTTTCAAACCTCTTTCTCTGGTTTAATCTTCTATTTGCTTAAGGGCAAGCAAAAGCTAAGTCTGGGGGAGTTGATATATCATGGTTTTTACCCCGTTTAAACCATGATATAAGTCCGTTTTATAGAGTATTTCTACTATTTGGTAGTGTTTTATAGTCTTTTACATGTTTTAGCACGGTTGGAGCATAATTGGAGATATTGGAGCTTTCTAGAGCATTTTGGAGCAAAGCAGACGTTCGTGTAGCTGAGTACCCGATTTGAATTCTCGGTGTCGATCGATACTCCTTAGTATCAATCAATACTCACTGCAGCAGGACACGACCCGCGACTTTAATGAAGAGTTGAAGAATTGCAAAATTGCCCAGAAATTTAATAGGATTTTACAGCCACTTTGATGGCTACGCTTTATTTTACTTTGGTTTTGTGAGAGAGCTTTGGAAGGGAGACAAGTCTGAAACTCTGTTCGTCCGAGATAAGATTTCGAACCCTCTTGTTACTCTTTCTAATTTATTTGATGATTTATTCAAACATGTTTATTGCTTCAATTTCCATGTCTGAGTAGATATCTTGTTAGGTTTAGGGTTCTCATAAGGGTTTTCTCTGAATGCTAGATTTATTAGTTATCAGGATTCACTATCTGAATTAGTTCTTCACCATAGGTTGTTTGCAAAGCTAATTCTAGATTGATCACCTAGAACTTAGATCTTAGGATAATTGATTAGGAACAAGAGTGCGATTAATTACCTGATAGAACCTAAGGTGAGCAAAATAACTATTCGCAAAGAGATTTGGTTTAGTTGTTTTGTGAACAAATCAAACTTGATCTAAAAGCTGGTTTAGACTTTAGAATTCACAAAGAGATTTGGAATTCTAGGATTTAGACTTAGATAGTTTTCGCAACGAGAGTTGGTCAGCTATATCTTAGTGATTTGAGTTCAAGAACCTTGCTAAATCTGAATCCTGAATAGTTAGTTTATCTGCATTCATTGAATTCCTGAGAAATACCCTGAACCTATCTTTCTCCAATCGAACTTGCAACCGTTTTAATTTACGTTCTGTTTTCAATATCATTGATCGCTTTGCTTAATTCTCATCTATATAATCTATTGTGTGTTTCCGTGAGTCCTTGTGTTCGACCCCTACTTTACTACAACTACTGCTTTAGTACTTTTAGGGTATTAATTTGACCATATCACTTTCCAGCGCACGTCCAAACAAAAAGTAGACGCCCCGCACGTCATGATGATAGAGGGAACCAAGTTAGTTATCCTGTCTATGTTCCCGATATATTTACTCAGATTGGATGACTAAGTGGAAAAAGCAAGGATCGACGACTATTAGAGGAGGAGCAAAGGCACTTGCATATGTATATTCTGACAAACTGCGATGACGTTTTAGAATATAAGAGGTACCTAATTAAATGTTATTTTTATTGGTTAACAAAGTTTACTAATGTTATTATAATTTTCTAATGCATTTGTTCATGCACATGATGTTCATGACCCAAATACGCGATTGGTATCCAAATTACACAGAGGATGAGCTTGATGTCGTCAAGCAGAATGACTTTGGTGATTGGTTGAAATATCATGTAAGTGTTAAATGATGATTTATTATTATATAATTAAATTAGAATAATAAGTTTTATATATAAACATTGTGTCGATTATTGTCCACTTGAAGTTTTAACAGGTTCGTCAGATGACTGCTCTCGGTAATAAGTTTCCGACCTAGTTAGTTGAGATGATGAAAGGCCCGAGGTTTATTGCAAAGTCTTATCTGATGTATTGCACCCGAGGGTATGCTTTTAAGGCTCATCGGAAAGGAATCTCAAAGACAACTTGTAATTCTGGTATATCAACTCAATCTGGAGAAGTGATATATCATGGTTTTTACCCCGTTTAAGCCATGATATAAGTCCGTTTTATAGAGTCTTTCTACTATTTTGTAGTGTTTTAGAGTCTTTTACAGGTTTTAGCACGTTTGGAGCATAATTGGAGATATTAGAGCTTTTTGGAGCATTTTGGAATAAAGCGGACGTTCGTGTAGCTGAGTACCCGATTTGAAGTCTGAGTGTCGATCGATACTGCCTAGTATCGGTCGATACTCATCGAGGCAGACACGACCCGCGACTTAATAAGAGTTGAAGAATTTGCAACTTGGTCCAGAAGTCTTTATTATTTACAAGAAGCCCCAAAACGTGATTTAGTTTATTTAATAGGATTTTAGAGACACTTTGATGGCAATGCTTATTTTTTTCTGGTTTTTGCGAGAGAGCTTTTGAAGGGAGACAAGTCTGAAACTCTGTTCGTTTGAGAGAAGATTTCGAACCCTCTTGTTACTCTTTCTGTTTTGTTTGATGATTTATTCAAACATGTTTATTGCTTCAATTTCCATGTCTGAGTAGATCCCTTGTTAGGTTCAGGGTTCTCAATATGGTTTTCTCTGAATGCTAGGTTGATTAGTTATTGGAATTCACTATCTGAACAAGTTCTTCGCCATAGGTTGTTTGCAAAGCTAATTCTAGATTGATCACCTAGAACTTAGATCTTAGGATAATTGATTAGGCGCGAGAGTGCGATTAATTACCTGATAGAACCTAAGGTGAACAAAATAACTATTCGCAAAGAGATTTGGTTTAGTTGTTTTATGAACAAATCAAACTTGAACTAAAAGCTAGTTTAGACTTTAGGATTCGCAAAGAGATTTGAAATTCCTAAGATTTAAACTTACATAATTCTCACAACGAGAGTTAGTTAATTATACCTTAGTGATTTGAGTTCAAGAACCGCGCTAAATCTGAATCCTGCTAGTTAATTTATCTGCATTCAGTGATTCCCTGAGAAATACCCTGAACCTATCTTTCTCCCAATTGAATTTACAACCGTTTTAATGTACGTCCTGTTTTCAATACTATTGATTGCTTAGCTTAATTCTCATCTTCATAATCTATTGTCTGTCTCTGTGAGTCGTTGTGTTCGACCCCTACTTTACTGCAACTAATGCTTAGTACTTTTAGGGTATTAATTTGAGCATATCAAATTTGGCACCGTTGCCGGGGACTCAATTCGCCATTAGATTTTAGTATGAGAAGCTCGACTAAGCTCGTCGGTATCGGTCGATACTCGTCGTTTTCTTTTTGTTGATATATCTCAAGAAAGGACACATGAACCTTGTGTCGATCGACACCACCCATGTATCGATTGACACCCTTCGCAGGACGAGACATAGACTCTGAAGAAACAGGTGGTGACCGAGGAACGTGTTTACAAGCCTAAGGAGCCATATCCCAGGACACCTAAAAACCTCAGAGATCCTATTTCTTCAAAGCAGCTGCGTGGCTTTGAGAAGATGGTACGGAGGATTCCCCTCACTCTGACTTTTGAAGAAGCTCTAGAATACCGCCCTCTGCTGAGTCATTTCCGAGATTGCAGAGAAACTGTGGAGGAAGTTAAGGCACTCTTCATCAAAGTCAGAAGTACACCGCTTCCACTAAAGAAGCTGACTAAGAAGTAAGACCCCCGGAAATTTTTAGTTCCATGCTCTATCGCCGGAGTTGAATTCAAGGAGTCTCTGGTTGATTCGGGATCGTCCGTAAATGTCATGTCAAGAGCACTTGTAGAGAAGCTGGAAATCAATGACATAAGATCTACTCAGATGGCTCTCACATTCGCAAACTCTTCCACATCGATTCCATATGGTACAATCCCTGATTTGATGGTTAAGGTAGGAGACTGTCTGGTTTCTACCGATTTTCAGGTTGTGGAGATGCATGCGAGGTCTAGTACGCCTCTAATTCTTGAAAGACCATTCATGGCTACGACTGGCGCAGTTATGGATACGCCCAACACGAGCATCTCGTTCTCATACATTGATGAACAGGTCTCCTACGAAGCCATCCCCTCCAGAAGAGCTCCAACACATATATATTGCATCCCCGTTGGTGCAGGAGAAACATTGATGGTTGATCTTTTGGATGAGCCTTATGATGAGCCGACTGTCACAGAGGTTCTAGATCCTCCTCCTATCATCGCCAAGAAAGTCATCAAAACGACTAAGGCAAAGAAAGAGGTGAAGAGCAAAAGAGTCGAGAGTGCTACACATGTAACCTTAATCCCTCAGAAGTGCGATAGAAATTCGATCGAGTATAAGGTGAAATGCAAAGGTACCTCAAGACCGTTCTCCAAGGCTAGAATTCTTCTCACTCTGGAGCTAAAGGAGAATGGACAAGAGGTTGTGGAGAAGATGTTGAGCAAAACTCTGAACCTCGAGATGTCAAGTTGTGGAGCTTGTTTTAGTACGAGCTCTCACTCTTCTCTTGATTGATCGTCCGTAAAGTCAAGCTCATGACGTTAAACAAGCGCTGAGTGGGAGGCAACCCACTGGTAAGTCTGTACATAAGTTTTTATTTTTGTTTTTATTCTCAGTCTTCTATCTTGTGTCTCCACGTGAAGCAGATTTCAAGGAGTGTCGACCGACACAAGTCTGTGTCGAACGACACCACATGTGATGTGAGAAAGAACAGATTTGGCCACCACATGTCGATCAATACCTTTAGTGTCGATCGACACCATGCGGGCAGGTAAGTTTCCTTTTAAAACCCTCGGGTTTATCTTTCTCCTCTTTCTTCTCCATCGATCGATACCGACCCCCTTCTCCTCTCAAATCACATCTCTCTCGTTTCTTCACCGATTTTGGTGATTCAAGTGCCTAGATTCATTGGATTTTCATCCTCTATCTCTTTCTATCATTTTTTTCTTTGATCCGCAAAGGTATGTGCACAAAATTCCACCTTTTTCAATCCGATTTTAGGGTTGAGGTTTGTGAGAATTTGCTCTTTAGCCTTTTTTTTCTTGACTATTGACAATTGCTGAGATGCTCTAGAGTAGTTTCGCACCTTACCTTACATTCAATTGCCCTTAATTTTGACTCTTGGATAATCTGGGTTGTGGAACTCGATGAACTGGAATTGGCTAGGGCGTCGATCGATACCCCCTGGTATCGATTGACACCATTCGTGTCTGCCGATCAGAATTTGCTATGATTTTCTGTGAGGTATTGGATTTATGCTGTGTCGTTCTGTCTTGTTTGCAGATGGCATCTAGGTCAAAGAGAGCCAGGACTACAGACGCATCAAGCTCTAATCCACCCTCTCCTGATATTCCTGCAACCCCACACAGAGGTCCTTGGCCCAAGTTGAACAAGAAGGCCAGGATCCCTTGTCATTGATATATCATGGTTTTTACCCTGTTTAGGCCATGATATAAGTCCTTTTTATAGAGTCTTTTCTAGTGTTTTGTAGTATTTTAGAGTCTTTTACAGGTCTTGGCACGTTTGGAGCTTAATTGGAGATATTGGAGCTTTCTGGAACATTCTGGAGCGAAGCAGAAGATCCGTGTAGGATACCCGTCAAAATCACCTGAGTATCGATCGATACTGCCTAGTATCGATCGATACCCGTCGGGGAAACAGAAGGATCGCGACTTAATGAAGAGTTGGAGAATTGCAGAATTGGCCCAGAAGTCTCTGATAATTACAAGATGGCCCAGAACGTGTTTTAGGTTATAAATAGGAGTTTTAGCCACCTGTTTAGGCCATGCCTTTTTATGCTTTTTATTACTTTGGTTTTGAGACAAGTCTGATTTCTCTTCGTCCGAGATCAGATCTTTAAACCTTCTTTGATTATTTATTTGATGATTTATTCAAGCATGTCTATTGATTCTATTGCCATGTCTGAGTAGATCCACCTTAGGTTTATGGTTTTCTCATAAAGGATTTCTTTGAATGCTAGGTTAATTATCTGTTTAGGATTCACCATCTGAATTATAGTTCTTCGCTTAGGTTGTGTTCATAGATAATTCTAGATTGACGAATCTAGAACTTAGATCTTAGGATAATTGATTAGGCACGACAGTGCGATTAATTACCTGATAGAACCTAGGTGAGCAAATTGATTATTCGCAAAGAAATTTGGCTTAATTGATTTGTGAACATATCAAACCTGTTATTAAAGCTGATT
Organism: Eutrema yunnanense; assembly: GCA_002933935.1. Taxonomy (NCBI): domain Eukaryota; kingdom Viridiplantae; phylum Streptophyta; class Magnoliopsida; order Brassicales; family Brassicaceae; genus Eutrema; species Eutrema yunnanense. Next base: position 6,198 of record PKML01006248.1, on the reverse strand, counting down.
CAGACTTTAGGATTCGCAAAGAAATTTGGAATTCCTAGGATTTAGATTTAGATAATTCTCGCAACGACAGTTGGTCAATTATACTTTAGTGATTTGAGTTCTAGAACTGCGCTAAATCTGAATCCTGCTAGTTAGTTTATCTGCATTCATTGATTTCCTGAGAAAAACCCTAGGCCTATATTTTCCTGATTGAATACACATCGTTTACTGTTTTCTGTTTTCTGCTTAACCTGAATTGCTTAGCTTAGCTTGATTCTACAATTCATTGTGTGATTTCTGTGAGTCCTTGTGTTCGACCCCTAACTAGACTACAACTACTGCTTTAGTACTGTTAGGGTATTAAATTGAGCATATCAATTTTGGCGCCGTTGCCGGGGACTCAATTTCACCATTAGATTGTAGCTGTCGAGTTTCAACTTAGCCCGCCAGTATCGATCGATACTACCTAGTATCGGTCGATACTAGGGCGATTTTTCTTGTTGATATCGATCGATACCATCAGTATCGGTCGATACTCTTCGTGACTTTGGTTACTAACGTTCTTGATCTTAGTGTTTTGTTTGCAGGTGTATGCCTGTTCGTGAGACCAGAAGCAACAAGAGCACACAGCTAGTTGAACTGTCATTGGAACAGCTAGCACTTGTGGAACGCACAAACAGAAAGACCAAGCAAACATCAGGGATGAACAAGCCTGTGGTTTTAAGAGCTGATGAAGCTGGGATTCTGAGAGACCAAGAGGGTCATGTGTGTAATGAGAGAGGGCAGCGACTTGATGAAGCTGGAAACGTCGTTGTCCCTGCTCCTATTATTGAGATTGTAGCGCCAGCTGGGCGCGCCAACGTTGGGAATGATGTAGGTAGAACACTTGCTGAACACAACAGGCCTGATCAGTTCTTTGCCAATCGAGCTGCGATTCGCATACCAACTTTTCAGAGGAATGACTTCGAGTTGAAGCCAGCATACTACGCTCTTGTAAGTCAGAACCCTTTCCATGGCCTACCTCATGAGCATCCCATGGATCATGTCGAAAGATTCGAGGATTTGGTCACTGGGATGAAGTACAACGGAGTGCCAAATGAGTATCTATTTTGAAAACTCTTCCCATACTCTCTTGGTGGAGACGCTGCCTATTGGCTGAAGCAGTTGGCTCCTGATTCTCTAACTATATGGGAAGAGACGAAGAGAGCATTCTTGTGCAACTTCTACGATGATGCGAGATCTGAAGAGCTCAGGAACAAGATTTCCCAGTTTTCTCAAGGACCAACAGAGGGATTCAAGGCTGCTTGGATTCGTTTCAAGT
>PKML01006238.1:4691-20737 GCA_002933935.1 Eutrema yunnanense | reverse complement strand
TCCATCTTCACTTTTCTCAGATCGAACAATATCATCTTCATATCTAGACGAACAGAGAACTAAATTTTGATAAATCTAAGCAACTCTGAAGATACGGAGCATAGAGAGATAAAGGCCTACAAGAGGGAGAAGAAACGTATTTGAAGAGCCACCGCAAGAGTGCCACTAGAGACTACTACCTCGAACGAATCTGTAACGGCTAAGGTTTTCAGTTTTGAATCAGCGTCTCAGGTTCTGGATCGGAGAATTTCTCTGGTGGCTTTCTCAGTTTCTGGATCGGAGAATCTCTCCGGTGGCTCGCCGAAGGAAGAAACCGAAACATTCGCGATGGACATCGGCGAAGATTGAAATCTTATCTCTTCTGACTCTGCGTTAGGTGACCGGTTTGGAACCCAAGATCTAGAGAATGAGAACGAAAGAACATATGAGAAAAGACGAGCAAAAGAAATTTTGTTCTTAAACGCTTTTCTTTTTTTTTCTCAGTCACGCGGGACTTAAAATTTTTAGTCCCCGCTTAAACCATTTCATAGCGCTTTAATGTATAGTCCCCGCTTAAAAATTGTTTGCGATGATTTTTTTTTCCCGCTTATCATATTGATAGCATTTACAAATAACTAAACGCTATCTAAAATATACGGTTTAGTCAAACATAGCATAAACATCAAAAACGCTATCTGGTTATGTTATCAATAGTCAAATTTCTTGTAGTGTTGTCCTCATCTTCTTCCTTTAGATCTTGAAACGCAGAGTATTCAAATCCCCCAAAGTATTGACATAGAGAGGAGATTGGTAATAGTTTTCTCCCTGCTGACGTGGAGTGAAAAAAAAACGGCGATCAGGGTTTATTGCGTCTCCTACACATCAGCCTCCATCAGCGGCCGCCGCCGGCGCTGACCGTCATGTCGGAGTTGAGAATTGAGGCGGTGTCTCAGCCATCTCAACCTGATCCTCAGCCATCACAATCCAAACCTCTTTACTCTTCAGTTATTCAACGAAAATCAGACCTCATCAAGCACGATTTCAATGTAACGATGGTTGATGGCTCTCCAATGGTGGAGATCCCATATGACATTATCGAAGGCTATGCTCCATTATGGGAGGAGATTCTAATCGAAAAGTTTCTGTCAACAACGCCTCACGTTGTAAAAGTCCACGTGATAGTGAACAAAATATGGACTCTTGGAAACAAAAATCTCAAAATCGATGTGTTCGTGGTTAATTCAACCACGATGAAATTCAGAATAAATGATTTTTCCGCACATAATCGTATTCTAAGGAGGGGTATGTGAAATATCGCATATATTCCATTGATAGTATCGAAGTGGTCACCGAGAGAGGAAGAGAGACAGCCGGAGATCAAATCGATGCCGTTTTGGATTGTACTAAAAGACGTCCCACACAAGATATTTTATTGGAAAGGATTGGAATTTCTAGCTAGTGCAGCAAGGGTGCCAAAGCGGCTTCATCCGGACACTGAGACTTGTAAGAGTTTCGAGGAAGCTAAGGTGTTTGTAGAAGTGGACTTATCAAAGGACTTACCAAAGCAATATCGATTTAAATCAGAGAAGGGTGTATATTCAGTTGTCGAATTCAAGGACCCATGGTTGCCTCCGAGATGTACTACATGTTCAAAATGGGGACATCATTCAGAGACTTGTGTAATCGGAGCAAAGAATAACATAAAAATTCTACACAAAAACCTGCTTTAGAGGTAATTGGCTTTCCGAGAGAACAGAGCAGTTGTCGATCATAGCGACAGGGAGTGAAAAAAACGCTTTGGGCTTTGTTGCTTTGAGGGAGAAAACTGGAGATCAGAGAGAAGTCGTGGTGGAGGATGTAACATCATCCAGTTCTCAACCAGGGGATGAGAACGCTGGAGAACAGAGAGACGTTGCTGCAGGTCTTGCTAAATCTCCCATTGACATCGAGGGGGAGGTTGAATCACACTCTGTTGTCATTGAGGAAGACAAATCAGAGAAGGAAGAAGGGGAGTGGTGCTCGGTGTCTCCATCAAAAGCAGGTAGACATTTAGAAAATCAAGGAGAATCAAAGGATAACATCTCTGTTTCACCATCTCGTTTCTCGATCCTGGCGCGAATGGGTATTGAAGAAAAGGAAGAGGACCTTGAAGGAGATATTCAGAAGGAAACTGATCAATCTGTTAGTGGAGTTACTCCGACAGAGGTAGAAGAAGACAAGTTCCCTGAAAAGAAACTCTTAATAAAAAAGAATGAAAAACCATAAGGAATGGGCACTCGTGTTCCTCTTCCTAGAGCATCGAAGTTCCCAAACCGTCTCTTACCAGACTCTAATACTCAAACCACTAAAGAAAATCTTCCTGGGGTGTCGAGTACAAGGGCTCCAAAGAAAAAAAATAATTATGTCGGGATTCTTTTGGAATGTGCGTGGCTTAAACAAATCTTCTAAACATTCCATAATCAAGAGTTGGGTAAATAGTGATATATCATGGTTTTTACCCTGTTTAGACCATGATATAAGTCCTTTTATAGAGTCTTTTCTAGTGTTTTGTAGTGTCTTAGAGTCTTTTACAGGTAATAGCACGTTTGGAGGATTATTGGAAGTATTGGAGCTTTCTGGAGCAGTTTGGAGCAGAGCTAAAGATCGTGTTGCTGAGTACCTGTTTTCACGGCCAGTATCGATCGATACACCCTGGTATCGATCGATACCCATAGCAGCAACACGATCCGCGAGTTTTCCAAGACTTGAAGAATTGCAAATTGGCCCAGAAGTCTTTAATAATTACAAGAAGACCCCAGAACGTGTTTTAGGTTATAAATAGGAGTTTTCAGCCATCTGTTTAGGCTATGCCTTTTTAAGCTTTATTTTCTATACTCTGGTTTTGAGACAAGTCTGATTTCCCTTCGTCCGAGATCAGATCTCAAAAACCTATTGTTACTCTTATTTTATTGATGATTTATTCAAACATGTCTTTTGATTCAATTGCCATGTCTGAGTAGATCCACCTTAGGTTTAGGGTTTTCTCATAAAGGATTTCTCTGAATGCTAGGTTAATTATATGTTTAGGATTCACCATCTGAATTATAGTTCTTCACTTAGGTTGTGTTCAAAGCTAATTCTAGGTTGACGAATCTGGAACTTAGATCTTAGGATAATTGATTAGGCACGACAGTGCGATTAATTACCTGATAGAACCTAAGTGAGCAAATTGGTTATTCGCAAAGAGATTTGGTTTAATTGATTTGTGAACATATCAAACCTGTTATTAAAGCTGATTTAGACTTTAGGATTCCCAAAGAGATTTGGAATTCCTAGGATTTAGATCTAGATAGTTTTCGCAACGACAGTTGGTTAATTATACTTTAGTGATTTGAGTTCTAGAACTGCACTAAATCTGAATCCTGCTAGTTAGTTTATCAGCATTCATTGATTTCCTGAGAAAAACCCTGGGCCTATATTTTCCTGATTGAATACAAATCGTTTATTGTTTCCTGTTTTCTGTTTAAACTGAATTGCTTAGCTTAGATTGATTCTAATAATTTATTGAGTGATTTCTGTGGATCCTTGTGTTCGACCCCTAGCTAGACTACAACTACTGCTTTAGTACTGTTAGGGTATTAAATTGAGCATATCAATTTTGGCGCCGTTGCCGGGGATCCAATTTCACCATTAGATTGTAGCTGTCGAGTTTCGACTAAGCCCGCCAGTATCGATCGATACTACCTAGTATCGGTCGATACTGAGACGATTTTTCTTGTTGATATCGATCGATACCATCAGTATCGGTCGACACTCATCGTGACTTTGGTTACTAACGTTCTTGATCTTAGTGTTTCAGGTGCATGCCTGTTCGTGAAACCAGAAGAAACAAGAGCACTCAGCTGGTCAATCTTTCGTTAGAGGGACTAGCACGTTTGGAACGCACAAACAGAAAGACAAAGCAGACATCAGGGATGAACAACCCAGTGGTTCTAAGAGCTGATGAAGCTGGAATTCTGAGAGACCAACAAGGTGGCTGACATGCAAGCCAAACTGGATTTCCTGGTCGGGAAGCAGAAGAAATCTGTGCACTTTGCTGATGAAGTAGCGAATGTGGAAGAAGAAGAAATGGATGTTAACTACGTTGGTGGTTCTGGATTTCAGGGTCAACAATTTGGGTACAACAACAACCGTAACTTCAGCAACAACAATCGCAATTATGGGAACTCTTCGTATCAGCCCATCCCTCCCAAATCCACAGATAACGAGATGAAATCCATGATGGAACAGATTCTTCTGGGACAACAGAAGTTACAAGTGGATTTCAATGGGAAGCTTGACCATCTGTACTCTGATCTGAATGGAAAAATCGAGGCTCTCAATACCAGTCACAGGATGCTGCAAACGCAGGTGGCCCAGTCCGCTGCAAACATCAAGGGAAAGACAGTTCACCCACACGATGCACACGTCAATGCCATCACCTCAACAGCAGAAAATTTCGAGGAGGATCCTGAAATCGCCAGAGCATCGATCGACACCCCCCAGTGTCGATCGATGCCGGTTACAATTCTGAAACGAGATACTTCAAAAACCCGTGTATCGATCGATACCCCACTGGTATCGGTCGATACTGAGGCGATTTCTGAGGAGACAGCTGAGGCTTCGAATGTGGCGCCTAAGGAAGTTGCCGAACGAGTGTATACACCCAAGGCACCTTTTCCTATACTTCCTAAGCTGACAAAGAAGGAATGGGAAGCTGCCAGATGCAGAGCCATGCTAGATAAGTTGATTGTGGAGCTCCCTTTTGTTGAAGCTATCAAGACATGTCCAGCTTTCAGGAGATATGTGAAGAAGATGGTCTCTAGCAACGTGAGCGTCGAGGAAGGTGTCATGTTGATCACCGCTGAGTACAGTGCGATGCTGCTCAACAACATTCCTAAGAAGTTTCTTTCTGAGGAAGATGTATCTGCCAGGAACAATTCAAATGCGGCCGTATCGATCGATACCCTACCTGGTGTCGATCGATACCCCTCGCAGAACGAGCCAGAACCTGTGACAACACGTGAACTGATTGAAGAAAGAGTTCGCAAACCCCAGAAGGTGAATCATGATCCTAAGGCACTCTTCATTAAGACTAGAGATCCACCTCCACTGAGACAGCTGGCCCAAAGAGAAGATCCATGGAAATTCGCGGTTCCATGCTCCATATCTGGAATTGATTTCAAAGAGTCTCTTGTCGACTCAGGGGTTAGTGTCAATGTGATCTCAAGGGAAATTGCAGAGCGGTTAAGGGCTGAGATTCGATCACCAAAGGTATCTATCACACTCGCGAACAACTCCACCTCGCTTCCATATGGTACAATCTCTGCTCTACAGGTCAAGGTAGGAGATTGTCTGGTGCCGACTGATTTTCAAGTTGTGGAGATGGGTGCGATATCTCATATGCCAATACTTTTGGGACGACCGTTTATGGCTACTGCTGGCGCGATCATAGACACGCCTAATAAGAGAATCTCTTTCTTTTACATTGACGGAGAGGTCTACTATGATGTCATTCCCTCTAGGAGTGTTCCCACACATGTCTCTGGCATCGAGGTTGTCACATGAGAGTGGCTAGCAGTTGATCTTTCGGAAGAACCCACTGATGAGCCTACTGTCGTAGATATTCCAGTTGAACCGTCCAGCATCCACAAGAAAGTTGCCAAGAAGACCAAGGCAACAAAGAAGAAGGCCAGGAGCAAAAAGGTCGAAAATCCCCATATCACTTTGATACCTCAGAAGTGTGCTGGAGATTCGATTGAGTACAAAGTGAAGTGCAAAGGAGCCTCCAAACCATTCTCCAAGGCTAGGATCCTTCTTACTTCTGAGCTGAAAGAGAAAGGACAGGAATTCATGGACAGCATGTTGAAGAGAACGCTGAAGATAGCAATGTCAAGTTGTGGAGCCTGTTTTGGTGCAAGCTCTCACTCCTATCCAGCCTGATGGGCGTTACAGTCAAGCTATTGACGTTAAACGAGCGCTTGGTGGGAGGCAACCCACTGGTGAGTCTGTCCTTGATTCATTTTTGGTTTTTATTTTCGTTTGTTTTGAGTCTGTGTCAGGATGAACAAGGAGCAACTCGAAATCGCCTAAGCATCGATCGATACCTCACTGGTATCGATCGCCACCGATCGCGAAAATACGGAACGTCAAGTCGATTTAAGCCTGGTATCGATCGATACCAAGGCTGTGTGTCGATCGATACTTGACGTTCCAGCAAGGTAACTTCTGGTTTCTCTTTGTTTATCCTTTTCTTTTGTTTTATTTCACTGACTCTAGGCTAGATAACACTGGGGACAGTGTTGTTCAAGTCTGGGGGAGGTGTCTGCTGACAAAGTTTTTGTTTTTCTTAGAGTCAGTTGTTTTATCGAGTCAAAATTGTTTTATTGAGTCAAAACTTGTTGGAGATTATAATCCTGTGCTTGAACCTATTGATTTGATTTTGTTTTTAAGTGCACAGTGTTACAGGATCAGTTCTAGATCGACTACTGAAAAATCCAAAGACTGACCAGTTGACTAGAAAACATCCATGTCTCCAGCAGAGTTCTTCTGAAACCTGAGCCAAATTTTTGCACTTCATCAATGTGGTTAGTATTCATAGAGCTTGATTCATCATTCATATCTGATAAAAGAACCCATATGTTTAGTGTAACAGTATCTCTCTCCCCTGAAATAAGTTGATAGATTAAGAGCATAAAAGATTGATATGATTTTCTTCTGAGTAGAGGGTTAGGAAAATTTCCAGCGATCCCATTATTCTACTTAAGAGGGAATGATCACACAAAGGTTTGGAAGCGAGGCTAGGATTTTCCTATGATGCCATTATTCGCCTACATCCTTTGATACATAGATAGGGAAGAACCGGGGATTTGGTGGCAAACACCATCAATACTCGCGTCTCATACCTTGATGTGTATATGCTAAGCTGAAAATAAAAAAATAATAAAGACATAATAAGTAATAAGTCTGGGGGAGAGAAATTGATACAAAAAGTGTGAAAAAGGTGGTTCCTTTGTTATGATATTGTCTGGTAAAGAGTCTAGAAGGTTCTTGAATATTAACTGCAGAGATGAAACTGGCGATGAGGGCTTTACTTGAACAATGCTGTGGGATTATGTGTGGAGTCTGGAAAAGTTGCGAATGTCTACGGAGAAGTACATGGTGGTTAGATCAAAAGCTGATCAGGTGACATTTGGGTATTTGGAAAAGAGGTCATTTCGATGGTTCAGGAACAGGTGAGTCTCTACGTTTTCAAACCTCTTTCTCTGTTTAGTCTTCTATTTGCTTGAGGGCAAGCAAAGGCTAAGTCTGGAGGAGTTGATATATCATGGTTTTTACCCTGTTTAGACCATGATATAAGTCCTTTTATAGAGTCTTTTCTAGTGTTTTGTAGTGTCTTAGAGTCTTTTACAGGTAATAGCACGTTTGGAGGATTATTGGAAGTATTGGAGCTTTCTGGAGCAGTTTGGAGCAGAGCTAAAGATCGTGTTGCTGAGTACCTGTTTTCACGGCCAGTATCGATCGATACACCCTGGTATCGATCGATACCCATAGCAGCAACACGACCCGCGAGTTTTCCAAGACTTGAAGAATTGTAAATTGGCCCAGAAGTCTTTAATAATTACAAGAAGACCCCAGAACGTGTTTTAGGTTATAAATAGGAGTTTTCAGCCATCTGTTTAGGCTATACCTTTTTAAGCTTTATTTTCTATACTCTGGTTTTGAGACAAGTCTGATTTCCCTTCGTCCGAGATCAGATCTCAAGAACCTATTGTTATTCTTATTTTATTGATGATTTATTCAAACATGTCTTTTGATTCAATTGCCATGTCTGAGTAGATCCACCTTAGGTTTAGAGTTTTCTCATAAAGGATTTCTCTGAATGCTAGGTTAATTATCTATTTAGGATTCACCATCTGAATTATAGTTCTTCACTTAGGTTGTGTTCAAAGCTAATTCTAGGTTGACGAATCTGGAACTTAGATCTTAGGATAATTGATTAGGCACGACAGTGCGATTAATTACCTGATAGAACCTAAGTGAGCAAATTGATTATTCGCAAAGAGATTTGGTTTAATTGATTTGTGAACATATCAAACCTGTTATTAAAGCTGATTTAGACTTTAGGATTCCTAAAGAGATTTGGAATTCCTAGGATTTAGATCTAGATAGTTTTCGCAACGACAGTTGGTTAATTATACTTTAGTGATTTGAGTTCTAGAACTACACTAAATCTGAATCCTGCTAGTTAGTTTATCTGCATTCATTGATTTCCTGAGAAAAACCCTGAGCCTATATTTTCCTGATTGAATACAAATCGTTTACTGTTTCCTGTTTTCTGTTTAAACTGAATTGCTTAGCTTAGCTTGATTCTAATAATTTATTGAGTGATTTCTGTGGATCCTTGTGTTCGACCCCTAGCTAGACTACAACTACTGCTTTAGTACTGTTAGGGTATTAAATTGAGCATATCAAATAGCAAGGATTTTCAGTTTGGATGTCTACTCGAGACTATAGTCAAAGAAGGTAAATCTAGTCGAATCTGCTCATCTATTTTCAGAGATTGGTCGACCATCACAAACTACAAATTCAATCGTTTGGGGCGTATTTGTGTGGTGTGGAGACAAAGTGTACGAATCACTCCATTTTTTAAAAGTTGTCAGATGATTACGTGTTCGGTGAAGTTACAAGACAAAGATGAGGAATTTTTTTTGTTTTTTCATTTATGCTTCGAATTTTGTTGTCGAGCGGAAGGATTATGGAATGATTTGCGAGATCATCATAACTCACCTATAATTCGAAGTAAACCGTGGATTTTTTTTGGGGACTATAACGAGATACTGGATTTGGAGGAACACTCAAACCACGACAGAAATCCCAATATTTCGCAAGGTATGAGAGATTTTCAGAGCTTGGTTCGTGACTGCTCTCTTGAAGATATGGCTTTCCATGGTCCAGTACTCACCTGGTGTAATAAAAGAGAAGGGGGTCCAATTCAGAAGAAGCTGGATCGGGTACTTATGAATGATAAGTGGAGTCAAAATTTTCCAAATTCATACAATGTATTTGAAGCTGGTGGTTGCTCGGACCATCTTCGATGTCGATTTCATTTGGATGTTGATCTTATAAATCCAAGAAAACCATTCAAATTTGTGAATGTCGTTGCTGAGTTGGAAGCATTCACACCAATGATGGAGAATTTCTGGAGTCAAACATAGCCCATTTTTCTATCTACTTCTTCAATGTTTCGGTTCTCAAAGAAACTCAAAGCTCTGAAACCACTGATAAGGATGCTAGCGAAGGAGAGGCTGGGACATCTGTCAAAGAAAGCATCCGAGGCTTTTAAAAATCTGTGTGAAGCTCAAGAAGCAAATTTACTTGACCCATCTACGGAGAGGATGGAGGCGGAAAATACGGCTTATAAAAGATGGGATTTTGTATCGCAGTTAGAGGAAAGTTTTATGAAACAGAGATCAAAACTTCATTGGTTGAAAATTGGAGATGGAAACAATAAAGCTAGAGAAACAAAAAACACGATACGGGAGATCTCCTGTCGCGACGGGTCTGTAGTTTCAAAAGCGGAGGATATCAAAGCTGAAGCAGAGGGTTTTTTTAGAGATTTTCTTCAATTAATCTCAGAAGATTATGAGGAAATATCTCGGGAGTAGCTAGAAGAGTTATTGTCGTTTCGTTGCTTGGAATCAGAGACACACTAGCTAATCAAAGAGGTTTCGTCGGAGGAAATAAAGGGTGTGCTGTTCGCGATGCCGAGCAACAAATCCCCGGGTCCAGATGGATTCAATGTGGAGTTTTATAAGTCGACTTGGCCGATCATTGGGGACGAATTCATTATAGCAGTCAAATCTTTCTTTGTGAAAGGGTTTCTCCCGAAAGGAGTAAACTCCACGATACTTGCTCTGATCCCTAAGAAATCTTCAGCTGTCGAGATGAAAGACTACAGACTATCTCCTGATGCAACGTAATATATAAGGTCATCTCAAAGCTTATTGCAAACATGATGAAAGTGATTCTACCTCATCTTATAGCGTTAAATCAGTCGGCGTTCGTGAAACACAAGTTGTTGATAGAAAATCTATTGCTTGCGACAGAATTGGTAAAAGACTATCACAAAAACATGGTATCCTCGCGTTGTGCCATCAAGATCGACATCTCTAAAGCTTTTGATTCTGTTCAATGGCCATTTTTGTGGAACACGCTGAAAGCTATGAATTTTCCGAAGAAGTTTATTCATTGGATCTCACTATGTATAACTACATCCTCTTTCTCGGTGCAAATGAATGGAGAGCTTGCGGGATTTTTCAGAAGTAAAAGAGGTCTGCGACAAGGGTGCTCCCTATCGCCATACCTTTTCGTCATCAGTATGGATGTGTTGTCAAAGTTAATGGACAAAGCAGCGAGTGCAAATCACTTTGGTTATCACCTGAAATGTAAGAACCTTGGTCTTACCCACTTAAGTTTTGCTGATGACATTATGGTGTTAACAGATGGAAAGCTGAGATCGGTGGAGGGTATTATTCGAGTCTTTGATGAGTTTGCGAAAATTTTGGGGTTAAAAATCAGTTTGGAGAAATCTACGATATATCTTGCGGGCGTATCAGAGAATACTAAAGAAGAGATATCTACCCGGTTTCAGCTTGGTTTGGGGCAGCTCCCGGTAAGATATTTGGGATTACCACTTGTGACTAAACAAATGACGTCGAATGATTATCTTCCGCTGTTGAAAAAGATTTGTTCCCGAATAAGCTCATGGACGACAAGATTTCTCTCTATTGTTGGTCGGCTTCAACTCATTAGCTCGGTGTTGTCTAGTCTCTCCAATTTTGGGCTCTCTGCTTTTCGTCTCCCACGAGAATGCATTCGAGAGATAGATAAGCTATGCTCTGATTTCTTTTGGTCAGGACCGGCTCTAAACCCACGAAAGGCTAAAATAGCATGGGAAGAAGTATGTAAACCAAGACATGATGGTGGTCTTGGATTACGACCTCTTAAAGAAGTGAATAATGTATGATGCCTCAAAATGATTTGGAGAATTGTATCTTCTCACCCATCGCTATGGGTCAAGTGGATAAAAACTTATCTGATTCGTCAAAGAACTTTATGTTCAGTCAAAGAAAGCAATTTGGGGTCTTGGATGTGGAGAAAACTGTTGAAATATAGAGCACAAACAAGAGATTTCCACAAAGTCGACATCAGAAATGGGGAAAACACTTCTTTTTGGAGTGATGCCTGGTCGGATATGGGATGTTTAATGGATATCACAGGATTAAGAGGGATTACTGATATGGGAATACCAGCTCATGCCTCGGTCGCCTCGGTACTGAATCGTAGAAGAAGGCGACATCGAACTGATCTCTTCAATCAAATAGAAGACGTCCTAGCTACACAACGGGGCAGACGGGTGACTGCAGGTGATGATGTCTCACTTTGGAAACATTCGATGGATAAATTCAAACCGATTTTCAGGTCCAAAAACACCTAGTTGCTCACAAGAGTGACATACCCCCAAGTAGATTGGTGCAAAGGTGTGTGGTTTCCACATTCTACTCTGAAATACTCTATATTTGAATGGCTAGCAATACGATACAGATTATCTACGAGAGATCGTATGAGGAATTGGAATGTGGGAGCAAATTCTTCGTGTATTCTCTGTCATGACCCTTTGGAGACTCGCGAGCACTTGTTTTTCTCTTATAGTTTTTCGGACAAAATCTGGACTAGATTAACAAAAAATCTACTCAAGCAGCACTTCTCAAAGGCGTGGCCACAACTGGTTGGCCTCATCACATATACTCGGCTGGACAGAACCTCATTGTTCTTGCGGTATGTTTTTCAAACAAGTATTCATTGCATCCGGAAGGAACGCAATAATCGATGTCATGGAGAACCCCCTTTGAGCCCAGAAAGACTGGTGAAGTTCATCGACAAGCTAGTTCGTAACCGACTAATATCGATACGAGAATTGGGGGATCACAAATTGGAAGAGGCCATCCAGCTTTGGTTCGCCACAAGATCATGAGGAGGACTATTGGTCTCTCGTAAGAAATGCCATATCCTCAAAATTTTGATTTAAGGATTCACTTGATGTAAAAACGTTTCATTTTTTTGTTCATGTTGTTCTATTTTTTCTGATTCTTTCATTACCAAATCTTGATCAAACACAAATCAAAGACAGAAAACAAAGTTTCATTAGATTATCAAAGTTTCATTGCATATAAGACACAAATTAATACAAAGACACAAATCAAAGACACAAACCAAAGACAGAAAGAAATCTAAGACAAAAAACAAACCAAAGACACAAAACCAAGACATGAAACAATAGAAAGACACAAATCAAAGACATTAGTAATAACAAAGAACAAAGACACTAGTAACCAAGAATAGTTTTATGTTCTTTTGCTTTACCAAACATTAGGTAAACAATAACAATTTCCATCAAACAAAGGCACACAAAGTACGATTTGATCATCACTAATTTGCAATTCCGAATTTCCATTTTGCTCCACATCACATCTTCCTTAAGTTCTTGGACCGTAGCATTTAACTCTTCAACCGCGGATTTGGCTATGCTAATCTCACTTTCAATAACTCATAATTTTGGTAAAGCATCTTCAACCTCCTCAAACAATGCATCCTCCACCATTTAAACAAATGATCCTAATGCATTAAAAATGACAATGTTGTTAGTTCTCTCAGTTACAGTCATTCGAATAACCATAAGTGTATAAACACATAAGCTAAACCACAACTTACATCTCGTTTGGTTATACAACGGAAGAAAGGTCATCCCGGATTCTCTTGCGTCTTAGATGTATAGATCGTGACGGCCAATCCACACATACACTTTGACGGGAACCCGTGCTCGACACAACAATTTGATTTCTTTGAACTAGAACTCATCTGTCTAGGAGAAGAAGAAGAAGACGAAATCAATTTGTCTTGGTTTAGGGATTTCGTAGAAATCGAATTGGGGATATAGGGATTAGAGAATTTGAAATAAAAAAATTAGGGGTAGAAGAAAGAAATTGGGGGTTTTTCGTGATTTATGATTTGGGGAAGAAAGAGGAAACGACATCGTATGAGTTAACTGTGGGTTTCAATAGTTTTTTAATCCGGTTTATCCGTTTCGTTTATCAACTTAACGCCGTGTCTATATTGGCTCAATCAACATAAGTTCATGGTTTAAATTTAACGTCAATTTTAACTATCCACGCGATATTTCGTGTTTTGAATTGTCAAAATTTGAAAGTTGATGTTTTTTTTACCATTTTCCCAAAAAAATATAGAAATGAGTGGACATTTTTTCTTTTTCTGTTAACAACGAAGTTACAAACCTAAGCTCCTATTATCTTTTTGTTTGGGATCAACCTCTACTAGTAGACTTTGGAGGTAATCATCCTTTCAAAACGAATCGAACTAGGGAAACAAAGTTCAACTTTCTTTGGAAGGACGAATCTAGTGCCACTAGCCAACTTCCTAGTTGGTAAGGAGCGAGCATTTAAAGGCCCACATTTAGATGAATCATGTGATATAATTTCAAAGACGACCCAAAGACTTTTTTTTTTTTTTTTTTTGTAACTGAAGACGACCCAAAGACTTATGACTTTCAACTATTATATCACAATCAAAGATTCATGCTCATAAATTCAAATATATAAATGATGTACAACTTGAATAGTATATGTCGACATCAATTTAGGCAGACGTCGGTACGAACATATTTTATGGCAATTGATTATTCTAAAGTAGATCTCTAGAAACAAGACTTTTCAGTTAGTAACATAGTCAAGTCGCCCCCTCCATCATTTCGTATTTATTAAAATGATAAAAGCGAAATAACATATATTATTTAGATACCTTCCATGACCATGTACAATGGTTTCAACATTCAACACTCTCCTTTTTACTTTTTAACACTCCACATCATCTTCTTTCTCTTCCACATAATAATTCAACACCTATTCAATTTTTATCATCTCCAATGATTTTGTTTAATAAAATTCAACACCATATCCCACCATTTTCTTTTTATATTTTTATTTTTTATTATGTGTTTTATTACATATTAATAACAATTATCGATTAAAAACAAAAATAATTTAGAAATAATTAATTAATTTATTTTTGTAAATAATTAAAACATAAAATAATCATTATAAAACAAATAAAATTACAAAAACTTGAAATTTAATATAATACACATATAAAAACACAACACAACAAATAAAACATACATAACATAATTAGTACAATAAACTCAACTCACAAACAATAAAGCTCTTAAATCACACAAATACTTAAAAATCTCTTTAACCACAGAATTTTGCTCAAATGTGTTTGACTAGATCTGCTTGCAATTCGTGATGCACATTTGAATCACGCAACTCTGATCTAGCACGCACATGGTTTGCAAATGCAGGTAGCACCTCTGTTGAGAATGGTTGCGGTGTAGTAGACCCACTTGCCTCAGATTGATCATAATCAGTCCAGTTTTGAGCATATGTATCTCTTTCATCCTCAACAATCATATTATGCAATATAATACATGACCTCATGATGATAGCCAAATCGCCAATATCCCACATGCGAGCTGGTTCGCGAATGATTTTAAATCGAGCCTGCAACTCTCCAAATGCACGCTCGATGTCCTTCCGGCAAGCCTCTTGATGTTTTGCAAATAACTTGTCTGGTTCACTCTGAGGAAGTCTGATTGATTTGACGAAAGTAGGATAAGAAGGATAAATACCATCAGCTAGATAGTATGCCATATTGTATGGACGTTGGTTCACGAAGAAGTTGACTATTGGAGTATTTCCCAGTTCAACATCATCGAACACTGGTGAACGATCTAGGACATTGATATCGTTCAATGTGCCCGGACACCCAAAAAAGGCATGCCAGATCCATAGATCATGAGATGCAACCGCTTCTAGAATAACAGTGGTGGTTCCCTTATCTCCCCGAGTAAATTGACCTTCCCATGTTGTAGGACAATTTTTCCATTCCCAGTGCATACAATCGATACTCCCAATCATCCCCGGGAACCCTCGAATTTCACTAACATGCAGTATTCTTTGCAAGTCATCTTGAGTTGGGGCTCTAAGATAGTCTTGCTCGTACAATCGTATGATTCCTTTACAGAATCTACGCAAGCACTCTAATGCTGTAGTACCTCCTATTTTGATGTATTCATCAACCGCATCGGCCGCCACACCATATGCTAACATTCGCATGGCCGTGGTACATTTTGCTAGTGGGGATATACCTTCTTTGTTGGTAGCATCAACTCTTTGGGTGAAGTAGTTGTCACTGTTTGATAGGTCCCCAACGATCCGAAGGAAAACATGTTTTCGTATCCGAAATCGCCGACGAAACATTGCATCGTCATATGTAGGTTGATTGGAAAAGTAGTCGTCAATTAGCCTCTGGTTTGCTGCTACATGATCTCTATTGAAGTATCTTCTCTTGCTACTAGATGCCCGTCCTTCCTCTATTTTCTGTCGACGCTCCTTAAACTGGTTAAGGATATACTTCTCTTCAATTTGAGACTGCCTTTTGTAAGCTTCGATATCAAAAGAAAATTGTGATGGATTCATTGATATTTTTCTATAAGATGATATTATTTGTATTGATACTTGAATGAAAGAAAAAGTCTCCATTTATAGAAAGTTAAGTGGCTGAAATCGACGGATTCCAAACATATAATGGAATACAATTAATTAATAGATAAGAATTGAATTTATATTGAGTGGTTCATACAGAAGAATTCAAAAAAATAATGAAATTTAGTGAACTAGTAGATCAGGATTGGATTCTTCATTTAAAAGCCAAAAGTCACGGATTTCTTTGACGAAAACTGACAGAAACATTATTAAAGGAGAAAAAGACAAACAAGCATTATTATAGCAGAAAACAACAAACACACATTATGAAAGTAGAAAGCAACAAACACACATTATGAAAGCAGAAAGCAACAAACACACATTATGAAAGCAGAAAGCAACAAACACACATTATGAAAGCAGAAA
>PKML01006231.1:439842-460620 GCA_002933935.1 Eutrema yunnanense | reverse complement strand
CTTAATGAAGAGGTGCCACACGAACAAGACAACCGGGCTTATTCAGGATCCCCTCATAAGGGAGATCTACGAGAACGTGACGAAGCAGAAGACCGACATCGAGCTGACCCAACAGTCACAAGGTGACTCCTCCTCCTCCTTCGAGATGTCGCGGGAAGCGGTCAACCGTCTCGTTATAAACGTAAGTTTTTTTTTCTTATAGTTTTACATTATAATTTTATTATGTTCTAATTTATTTATATTGTATACAGGAATTTCCCCTTGATAAAAAAGGGTGGCGTCGCGGGGGTTTGGGTACGATCCCGTTTATGGACGACGGGTCTTCTTCTGGTTCTTTTTTCTCTGAAGATCTCATCCAGCAGAATAAAGAGCTCAAGTCCAAAGTAGAAGCTTTGGAGGCGCGAAAACGGACACCGAATTCAAGTTAGGTGCCATGCAAGATGAGCTTTCGGAGGCGAGGTCAGATATCGCTAGCATGTCGTCTTGGATGAGAGCGAAGTTTCTGGATTACCCGGGAACGGGATCGGCATCGGGATCCGCAAATGTTTAATATGTTTAATGTTTTAAAACACTTTCTGTTATTTTATTTTCAAAACTATTTTATTTTATAATATTTTAATGTTTAATATTAATTTAAATTTTCATTTTCGAATTAATTAAATTATATTAAATTAATTAATCAAAATTTCAAAAAAATTCAAAATAATTTCAAAATAATTTCGAATTGGTCGGAATTTAGGTTGGTCGGAATTTAGTCGGAATTTAGGTTGGTCGGAATTTTGTCTGAATTTAGGTTGGTCGGAATCTGATCCGGATTTTGTTTAGTCGGAAGTTAGTCGGAAGTTAAATTGGTCGGAATATGGTCGGAAACCGTCGGGTATGCGGATGGTCGGTGTTTGGTCGAAAAAAGTATGGTCGGTATTTGGTCAGAAATAAGTTAGTCGGACTGTTGTCGGTAACTCGTCGGGTAATAACCGACGCTTTATAACGTCGGTAATTGGTCGGGAAAATAATGGTCGGTAATCCGTCGGAAATTCCAGACCAATTTCCGACCAATATTGAATTCCGACGCGATAGTCTCGACGAGCCAAATCGGTCAGAAATTGGTCGGGAAAGCTGTTTTCCGACGGTTTCCGGACCAATATGGCCGTCGGAAATCGGATGTTTTCTTGTAGTGTTCTGGGCAAGTTTTGCAATTCTTCAAACTTCATAAAAAGTCGCGGCCCGTGATCTCTCGATGCGTGTCGATCGATACCAGGGGGTATCGATCGACGCTTGTTGCTCAGATCGGGCACTTAGTCATCAGACTTCAGTTTCGCTCCAGAATGCTCCATAAAACTCCAATATCTCCAATAATGCTCCCAACGTGTTATAACCTGTAAAAGACTCTAAAAGACTCTAAAATACTATAAATACTCTATAAAATGGACTTATATCATGGCTTAAATAGGGTAAAAACCATGATATATCAGCAGGTATAATTCAATCCCTCTTGAGTTGTGCCAAACAGAAGACTCAAGTTGTGGATATCACTACATACCAAATAATGAGATTGAAAAGTATATTCGTCGAACAAATATCGATGCGAAATTATGGTATTTTTATTGTGAAGATGATTAAATGCCACTCGATGGGGATTGAAGATATGTCCACTACGTGATGAATAAACAGAAGACATAACCAATTTGGCTTTTGATATCTTTAAGGAGTGTGTTGGTAATACCTAGGAAAAATAGAAACTCCGCTCCATTTTAATTCCATGCACAAAAAATAAATTCAAAACAAAGAAAAATAAGAAATCTTTTGTATATATATTTGTTGAATTATTAAACTTTTAAAGCATACTTGGATAGGTATTAAAGCTGTTGACAAAAAAAAANCATACTTGGATTGGAGAAAATAGTCAAAATCAACCTCAACTAAATTCGGTGTGTCCTTAAAAACTCAAACTGAAATATAGTGCCTCAGCTGAACGACATATTAGAGAATCTCGTATGAAGCAGACGTTGGATGATCTTTCAAAAGATCCGGTAGTTCAGAGGTCATACTTGAGACTTGAGGCTCCAACAAAAGTTGTTGATATTTCAGAACCGAACATAAAGAAAATCATGGTTTATGGTAACAATGAAAATGAGACATCAATCTCAAAGGGAGCAGATCGAGATGGAAGTAATGGAAACCACAAGGTTGGAAATCACAATGCTGGGCAGAAAGAGGTCACGGGTACAATCAATTCCCCCATAAAGGATGGCTCTCAAAGTGTGCCCCAAAATAAGTTTCTAACTCAGGTTCTCCAACCAGAGATGACTTTTGGAAAGGAGGATGATAAGGAAGGGTCTGAGGATTTTATTCCTCCCAATGATGGTATGTGTTTCAGCATGGGAGTTAATACTGCAAGCTCATCATGCACAAATGGTAAAATCAGAAACTCTCAAAAGAAAACATGAGCCAGAAAAAAATGAGGAAATGGCGCTGCTTTGTCTTCTTCACAAGAGGTCACAGATTTCGAAACAGAAAATGAGACTGAGCATTCAAGCAAACGTAAGGCAATAGAGAGAGAGATGTGATTGTCTCAAAGCTTTCTAAACAAGATGAAGGTTTGATGGTTCACCAGAAACCATCTAACTTTCAATGACGACAATCAGTTGGAACTGTCAAGGGTTGAGAAGCGACTTGACAGTTCGACGCCTAGAGGAGATGTGTCGTTAACATCTCCCGGATTTTCTGTTTCTCCTAATGACTAAAAACTCTAGTGATCACGTCTTGAGGTTAACGAGATCGTTGGGTTACGACCACTCTTTTTTGGTAAACTCAGTGGGTCTTAGTGGTGGGTTGGCTTTATTTTGGAAGAATTCACATACGGTGGACATTCTGCAACATAATAAGCGTATGATTGACACAAAGGTTAAGACTGGTGGTTCATAATTTTTTTATCACCTTTGTGTATGGAGATCCAGTTAGAGGAAGAAGACAACAAGTCTGGGATATGATTTCAACGTTTGGAAGTAGTAGAGATGCGGCGTGGTTCCTCGTTAGTGATTTTAACGAGATTCTAAATAACTCAGAAAAGGTTGGTGGTCATGCTAGACCAAAATCCAGTTTCTATTCCTTCAGGTCTCTCCTTCGAGATTGTCGTATTAAGGAGACCCCAAGCTCGGGGAATCGCCTATCATGGGGTGGATGGAGAGAAATTATTGATGCTAATGGAAGGAAGGAAACAATATGGATCCAATGCAAGTTGGATAGAGCTTTTGGGAATGCGGAGTGGTTTAGATTATTTCCACGTACTCATACGAAATATCTAAAGAAATGGGGATCTGATCATCAGCCTCTTTTAACTCGTGTGGTAGGGAATATAGATAAGCACATAGGCAGATTCTGTTTTGACAAAAGGTGGTGTCAGAAACCAGAAACGGTGAATATGGTTAGTAAAGGATGGAACATGCACTCTGGCCATCGCAGAGTAATGAATCGTATAGCGGACTGTAGAAAGGAATTATCAAGATGGAAAAAAGCATCAAACTGTATCTCGAAGGTTAAGCTTCAACAGTTGCAACATTCCCTAGATGATGAGGTTTCTAAAACCAGTCCGAGTCTAAGAAGAATGCAAGAGCTGCGTGCTGAGCTAGTAAGAGTGACGAGGGAGGAAAAAGAGTATTGGAAACTCAGAAGTAAACAATCATGGCTGAGATTAGGAGATTCAAACTCAAGCTTCTTTCATGGCAGTGTTAAGGGGAGTCGAATGAAGAACACAATTTTGTCGTTGCTGGATGACAACAATTGTGAACATTTCTCGGAGGAAGCAAAGGGGGACGTTGGTGTTAATTATTTCACCAAGCTTTTCAAATCAACGACTCCAGAGAGGGCCGATGAGTTACTACAGGATATGGACGCTAAAGTGACGCCACTCATGAATGCTGAATTAACAAAACCTGTGTCTGAACAAAAGATTAGAAAAGCAGTGAAAAGTATCAAAGGAGACAGCGCCGCTGGTGCAGATGGTATGACGGGGCAGTTCTTCCAATCGTTCTGGGGAATAGTTGGTTCGCAGATCACCTTTTCTCTTCATTTTGTGTGTTGGAGCTCTCGTTCATGTAATGAACCGAGCGGAGAAAGATGAATTGATCAGTGGTATGCCATTGAACAAAAATTGACCAATGAACCGATATGCTCAGATTGATTTGGAACTTAAGGTGTCATCCCTCATTACTTCAGATGGAAAATGGAGACATAATCATTTAGCTGAGCTGTTTCCACCTGCAGATGTAGCTCGAATTCTTGAAATCCCAATCGTAAAGGTAGCAGATGGGTACATGTGGGCATACACTGAGCATGGAGGTTATACCGTGAAGAGTGGGCAATGGCTAGTCTCCAATCATCATATGTTACCCCAAGCTCCATTATCAACAATGGAACAACTCATAATCAATTTAAAGTAGAGAATTTGGCGTCTCAAGACTGAACTGAAGATCCGTTTTTTCTTATGGAGAGCTTTGTCGGGGGCCTTAGCGGTGGCAGAGAAACTGAATTCTAGAGGCATAAACATGGATCCGATGTGTAAGATGTGTCAACAAAGTACATAGTCGATTAATCATGTCCTGTTTTGATGCAACGCAGCGCAACAGATCCTGGAAACTTCACAAATTCCGTGCCCAATTAATGGTTTCGCTGAGACGATCGAGGAGAACATGTCTTTTGTTTTTGGCTTGATGGAAGCTGAGACGACTGACAGTGACATTAAAGCGAGGATCCCATGGATTTTATGGAGCATATGGAAATATCGGAATGAAATTCTTTTTGCCGCAAAACAGGAAACTGCGGCAGTCCTGTCTCGGAGAGCATTTGAAGATGCTCAAGCATGGAGGGATGCGAATAAACCGCACTTGGAAGTTGGAAGCGCCTTGCTGAAGGTACGTGTACTGGATGAAAGATGGTTTCCACCGGCAACATGTATAATAAATTATAATATGCATGTGAATTGGAGGAATTCCAGATTACATTGTGGAGCTTGGATTACGAGGAATCATCGAAGTGAGGTGACCAATCACGCTAGGGAAGCTTTGACTAGCTCACCTAACCGCATTATAGGTGAATTACGTGGTGTGATTTGGGTATTGCAAAGCCTCAGAGATCTGCGTATGAGAGATATTTGAATTGCCTTAGATTGCAGAGCGATGGTAGACGGTATCTCAAAACCGAAGAACTGACCGAGATACAGAGCTTTAGCGGAGATTATTTGGTCTCTTCGTCAAGGTTTTGATAGTTGCTATTTTGAATTGGAATCTCAGAAATCCAATCACATCGCCACGAGAGATAGCAAAAAGTTGAAGATGCATACATCACAGGCTCAATCACATGATTTAAGTTACAGAATGAGGAGAAGGTTGAGACTAAATGAAAGCTCAAGAGAAGGACACATTCGTAGATTCAAAGTGAGGGAAGCCCAAGAGTACCAAGCCCAAGATTGCAAAGACGTTATTTAAAAGAAATCCGAAGTCAAAGAGGAATTTGAGTAAGAAAGGAAATTAGGTTTTTCCTAATTTAAAGAGGATTAGGAACTATAAATATAGGACTAGGTTGGCTTAGAAACTTTGTGCAATAAAGAGTTTAAAGTTTCTAAGGCTATGAAGGTTTTGAGAGTTTCTTTGAGAGAGAGATTCGATCTAAGCTTGCAAGCATTATCTGTCTTGTTCAAGTTTAAGGAGTGCTAGATTTTCTTAGAGATACTTGTAAGTTCTCGCTTTCTGGTAGACTTGTAAGTTACCATTAAAAAGGATAATCTAGTGGAATTGTTTTGAGAAAAACATGTGTGCTTTACATATTGCATTTGACTCTATAGCTCTTGCTTTTTCAAAAGTGTCTTAAGGGATGGGAGATTTCAATCGTATATTGCGAGAGGAGGTCCGTCTTGGCTTCATGAGCAAATACGACGAGATGCGCAGGGGAATTGATGGTATAGCAGCCAACAATGAAGTTTTCTTCAATGATGACCTCTATGTAATGGAGTTTGGCTGGAAGAAAGTATTTCTTGTCCTTTTTTAGGCTTCGATGCTTTGAGTTTCCAGTTTTCAATTTCTGCTTTGTAAACGTTTTTCCTCTACTTTTTTGAGCTCACCGATGCTAATGCAATTCAGATGATTAAAAAAAAAGAAATACAGTGCCATTTTCTACTTTTGAGACACAAAAATTCAAATTTACTACCAAACTTTCAATTGTTTTCCAATTTCTCCATTGACTCAAGTTATAACCTAAACTTGAAAACCTACAATCACCCAAAAAAAAAACTCCTAAATTTTGTTCGAAAGCCATCAAAGTAACCGATTGGCTTCGGTTATTTACGGTTGCAACTTTTATTTTATTTTTTTTACCAGTAGAAGTGAGCGTCTCCCAGATACATCCAATACCTATAACACCTCCAAACATGTACAGAAAAATGTTTCTGATGTTTGCCTCAGTGGCTGGCCTTGGATTTGTTTTCATAGCCAAGCTTGTTCGAGAGACCAAAGAAAAATCTCTAGAAGAGATTCAATCTCTTTTCACTGATTCTCCCCTTGAAGATTCCACGTCCTAGAAATTCCCCAAAATGCAAAAGAAGAAATTTGTCTAATCTAAACATTACATAATTCAAAGTTTTACAGACTGAAACTAGATAAGAGTTTTAGAGAAGCACAAAGACTTTTTTCTCTTTATTGTTCTGTAATTGTGAGTTGTTTTCTAACCCACTGATCCTTCAAGCTTGATGCTCATAAGATCGCTAACTTCGGCTCCAAATTCATCAGGCAACTTGTTGAAGACATCTCTGCAGAATCCAGAGATCATCGCCGCTAATGCTCTCTCATGATCGATTCCTCTCTGCTGGAAATAGAAAATTTGATCTTCTCCAATCTTTGAGGTACTCGCTTCGTGCTCTACTCTCGCCGATGGATTCTTCACCTATTATTGTTCGAGACCAAAATTATATGCAATCAATCAAGAAAGGGTGAAAAAGTTTATAGTTATCGTAGGCAAAGTTACCTGGATGTAAGGATACGTATTAGCAGCTGCTTTGTCACTAATAAGCATTGAGTCACAAGTCGAAGTATTTTTAGCATTCTCAGCTTTGGATTGAACCTGAACAAGACCACGGTAACAGTTTCTAGAAGACCCAGCTGAAATTCCCTTTGAAATGATTCTACTTTTTGTATTCTTTCCTTTGTGAATCATCTTGGTCCCTGTATCAGCTTGCTGATAGTTATTAGTCAATGCAACAGAGTAAAACTCACCAACCGAATGATCACCTTCTAAAACCACACTCGGGTATTTCCAAGTTATAGCTGATCCCGTCTCAACCTGAGTCCACGAGATTTTGGAACGATCCCCGGCGCAAAGACCACGCTTTGTGACAAAATTGTAAATCCCGCCTTTACCTTGTTCATCCCCTGCATACCAATTCTGCACCGTAGAGTACTTGATCTCAGCTCCTTCCCCACAGTAGAGCTCAACCACAGCAGCGTGAAGCTGGTTCGTGTCATAAGAAGGAGCACTACATCCTTCTAAATACTCAACAAAACTCCCTTCTTCTGCAACAATCAAAGTCCTCTCGAATTGACCAGTCTCCATGGCGTTTATCCTGAAATAAGTCGAAATAGGCATTGGGCATCTGGTGTTTTTTGGTATATAACAGAAAGATCCATCGCTGAAAACAGCGGAATTCAAAGCGGCGTAGTAATTATCATCACTAGGCACAACTCTTCCTAAATACTTCTTAACTAAATCCGGGTATTCTCTGATAGCTTCTGAGATGGAACAGAAGATGACACCTGATTTCTCTAGAGTCTTCCTATGAGTGGTTGCTATCGAAACGCTATCCAGAACCGCATCAACCGCGACATTAGCCATACGTTTCTGCTTTGTTAAAGGGAACTCTAATTTATCGAACAACTCAAGAAGCTGAGGATCAACTTCATCTAAACTGTTCAAAGTTGGTTTCTTTTTGGGAGCTGAGTAATAACACATATCCTGGAAATTGATCAAAGGATACCTATTATCTGACCATTTAGGTTCTTCCAACTTCAAAAACTTGGCATAAGCTTTCAACCTAATATCAAGCATCCAATCTGGTTCCTCTTTCAATTTCGATATCAATCGGATCGTTTCTTCAGATAAACCTTTAGGGATTGTGAACGAATCGATATCTTCAACGAATCCGTATTTCTTATCGTAATCTCGATTCTGGAAATGCTGCTGAAGTTTATCAGTCGAGCTAACAGGTGATTCGGCTCCGATTTTGCGAGAATCGATCCCGCCATCAGCTCTGACTTTGGAATGCCTCGCCGTCGAGGACGACGGATTTAGGGTTTTTGAAGACGGGAATTTCAAGGATTCGGGTTTGGGATGAAACCCTTTTGGTAATCTGGAGGAATCAGATGTGGGTTCTGGAGAAAATCCGGAAATACCGTTCGCGAGAAGAGACGCCATTGATGTGACTCGTAGAAGAAAGAAGATTGTTTTTGGAGTCGTGTGTTATGAAAGAAAAAAAAACAGGATTGGTAAAAATTGAAAAGTTGAATGTTTATAAACCACAGGATTGGTAAAAAATGAAAAACAAATATTTATTCAATTTATCATGGTTTGGATCCAACTTGACACCAAGGTTTCTAGTAAGCCCAATTGCCGGCACAAATTGTGAGATAACTGAAGTCTGATTTTTAACAATCTCCACCTTCAGATTCAGACAGCTCTCGACTCATTCACAAATCTTTTTTCCTTTGTAAATCTTCTTGATCGTTTCATCTAGAATCTCCACCTTAATTCTAGCTTGAAGTCTCATTGTGAGTTGCCCTTAGAACCTTTGACTCATGGCTCTAAACTTGGCACTTTGACCTCCATGTGAACCTGCATAAGTTTGAACTTACACAAAACAGGAAATCTTAGTAGATTAATCATCACAAATCTACTAAACCATCAATGACTAGACATCACGCTTGATGAGATCCACATGTGAGAGTCACACTCCTTTCCCGAGCCACCAATACTCCCATGTCTCTTCTTGAGTTATAAAACCAGCTGCCACACTTCCTGTGTCAAGCTCAACTCACCATTGATCTCTTGTTTCCTTCCATAGTCGATCATGTCTACCTTTGTCTTTCTGCACTTTGATTCCTTTTGAACTGTAAGCAGCTAACCTTGAATCACACATGCTTTAAACCCGAAACAATCCATGATTCAACACTCCCCCTGTTTAAACATATGTTTAACAGAACCTTGTTGACAAACAAATTCCACAAATATTTGGGTATCTCCTACAACCTCCTACAGTTACATGGTTGTAACATCTCACTGGATTGATGGCAATTGGCAACTACATAAAAGGATCATTAGCTTTGAGGTAATCTCATATCATAGGGGACACACTATTGAAGAACAGCTTATTGACTGCTTAGATGATTGGGGAATTCAGAAAGTTTTCACTATTACGGTTGATAATGCAAGAGGTAATGACAGGGCTCTAAGGTTATTTACAGATGCTTTGAGGCTGAGAGGAATAAATGCACTAGTTCAAGATGGTGATTTCATACATATGTGTTGTTGTGCGTGCATTCTAAATCTGATTGTCAGAGATGATCTTAAAAAATATAATCCAAGTATTGTTGCTATTAGGAATACAATGAAGTATGTGCGCTCATCTTTCAGAAAATTAAATTCATTTCAATTGCGATGTCAGATAGAAAAGATCTCTAGAGGCAGCTTGCCCTTAGATTGTGACACAAGATGGAATCCAACATATCTTATGTTGACCGCTGCCCTTAAGTTAAGGATGGCTTTTAAGAAAATGTTGTTTGAAGACAAGATGTATTGTGATTACTTCCTAGAAGATGACGAGAAGACGAAGAGTAAACGAGTTGGACCACCAACTTCTAAGGATTGGGATGAAGTGCAAAGGTTAGTGAAGTTTCTAAAGATCTTTTTCAAGTGCACCTTGGCATTTTCAGCTTCTAAATCTGTAACTTCCACACTTTGCTACAATGAGATTGTAGATATTGAAAGGAATCTGATCACAAAATATGGCAACAATGTTAAGGAAATCAGAGATCAATCACATAAAATGAGGGATAAGTTTTAGAAGTATTGGGATGGACTAATGAATATGAATGCATTTGTGATTATTGCTAGTGTCTTTGATCCACCAAACAAGATGCAGTTTGCTTCTCTTTGCTTCCAACAACTCTATGGAAAAGGTACTATAGAATGTAGACAGTTTGATGCTTCAGTTTCAAAGGTGATGAAAAAGTTATATGAGGAGTGTAATATTCAGCTGAGCAAACCAGAACAGAATGATGCAGCTGAAAACATAAGCAAACATGGAGATTATGAGCATGTAAGTGCTACGTTTGAATTATCAGATGATGATGATGACTGTGAGCGTATGGAGTCAATTTACGATAAGATGGTTAGCTTAAGGAGAGGTGAAGATGGTGGTAGTGAGTTAGACATCTATTTGACTGAAAAAACTGAGATTAGAGTGGAAAACAGTTTGGGTCTATCTTACGATGTTCTGTCATGGTGGAAGCATAATGCTTCGAAATTCCCAGTCTTATTAGAGCTTGCAAGAGATGTTCTTGCAATTCAAGTATCTTCTGTTGCTTTAGAGTCTGCTTTTAGTACAAGTGGGCGCGTGTTGGATCCTTATAGGAGTTCTTTAACTCCTTATATGATTGAGGCTTTGATATGCACCTAACAATGGTTGCAGTGTTCTTTTCAATCTCAAGCACAAATTACAAACTTATCGCAAATGTTGGAAGAAATTGAGTTTTTTTACTCGCTTGAAGCGTCTCCTCAGTGATGAAACATGTAACATGTTACTCTCTTATGTTCTCCTTAGATCTTGCAATTGTGATCTCTAAGTTGATCATTGTTTTCTATCTTTCAGTGTTACAAGCTGGAAAGAAGTTATGCCCTCTGTTATGTGATTTTAAAACAGAGACGTTATGCCTTGTGTTATGTGAAACTTGATTTCCTTATGTTTTCTTATGACTTGTGTTATGTCTAAAACTTGTGTTATGTTTGAACTTGATTGTACTATGAATTGTTATGTCTTATGTGATGTATGAACTTGATTGAGTTGATAAATATGAATCTGAAACTTGTGGCCTAATAATTCAGAATTGTGGATTGTTTTTTTTTTACCAGAAATACACAATAAACCGTACAAACTGAAACAACCCAAAATAACCGAAATTTAATTTTTTTTCTTCAGAATTCGAACAATAGTTTTAATTTCGGTTCAAATCGGCGATAATTATGCTAACCCGAAAAAATCGTAAACCAAAAAATCCGACCCGGAAAAACCGAATGCCTAGGGCTAGATTTTTGTGTAACTAAAAAGCTGATCAAACACATACTTTTTTTTTTGGCAAACACATACTTATATATTGAAAAAAAACTAGATTTTATATGAACATGCCATGATTTGAATTTTTAAATTCCAAGAAATATTACTCGATAAATAAATAAGCAACTAAGTGAAACTATTTAAATTCATGTAGAACTTATATAGTTATAACCAACATTATATGTATAATTTATACTACTATTTCTGTTTGAAAGTAGTCTTTTTTCCTCTATGGTTAGTAAGGTAGTTAGAAGTAAAACGTTTTGCCAAATGCCGGAGATTTTTCAATGGTACATAACACGTCCGATGGAAAACGTGGTTTGGTTGGTGAGGGTGCAGATCGACAACGGAGTCGACGAGAAGTGTGTTGGTGGTGGTGAAATTGGAATTGTAGATAAATTGGATGCATGAGATTGATCGGAATAATAGTTGGGATGTAAAATAAAAGAAAAATAGCGAAGCTAATTGTTTTTATTTTTTTTGCCGGCCAAATTCTTTATTAATTTTCAAAGTTACAATCATTGTTTACATGGTTTTGAAGGAAACTAGAACAACAATGGAACAAACGCCATTGAGACAAAGCCGTGATTGCCTTTTTGGCTAATGTATCTGCGCAAATATTTGTAGATCGTCTTAGAACTCAATCAATCAATCTCTGTTAACTTGACGACGACAAGTTACCGCTCTCAATCTCTCTCTCTCTCGCACTCTCTGTTTCGTATAAGGGAATGAAAGAAGAAAGAAAGAACAAAGCAAGAAAGAAAACAACGCACACGATTGTTCACCAGACTTCACCACCGATGAGGTGAGCTACGTGTCTGGGGCCAGATCTCAGTCCAGCAAGATGCACTAGAACAAAGAAGATGAGCTCTCACAATCCGAGATGCTCGAGGAAGAAGATGATCGCAAAGTGTTCGTTACAATGCGTGAACCAAAACCTGGTTCTATAATCCCCTTTTATACATAAGGGTTAACATCAATAACCAGACTCAAACCAACACATTTGAACCACTCAAACTAAACCGGTATTTGGATTTAACCTGTTTAAGTGATTCAATGGTTGAGTCTTCCTGAACTGATATTAGATCATATCTCAACATTCTCCACCTTGATCTAATATCACTCCTTGAACCAATCTTCCTTAAACTTTCAACTTTGAACTCTCCTATGCATCTCCACCTTCTGGACTTACACCACCTGGCCATCACTCAGATTCATCAAGCTTGAGTAACAATAAGTAAATCCAACGCTGCATTGAATTTACTCACCAGAACCACTTTCGTCAATATATCTGCAGGGTTCCTGCTTGTATGAATCTTTAAGACTTCAAATTCTCCATCTTCGATTACATCTCTGATGAAATAATACTTCACAGCAATGTGCTTAATGCGTTCGTGGAACACACTATTCTTGGACAAACAGATAGCACTCTGAGAGTCACACCACACCTTAACTGCTCCTTGTTCGAAGCCAAAATCTTTAAGTAAACGTTTAAGCCAAATAGCCTCTTTAACCGCCTCTGTCAACGAGATATATTCAGCTTCAGTAGTTGATAAAGCTACTACATGTTGCAAACTTGATCTCCAGCTTACAACACTTCCTCCAACCGTGAAGACATAAACTGAGATAGACCTCTTTCTGTCCAAGTCAGCTGCATAATCCGAGTCACAATAACCTTGAATTTCTAAACTCTTTCATTTAGTATACAGCAACTGAACACCAATAGACCCTTTGATGTATCGTAGAAGCCAATTCACTGCTTCCCAATGGATATGACCAGGCTTACTCATGAACCGGCTGACCAAACCAATACCATAAGCTAAATCAGGCCTAGATCCCACCATTGTGTACATAATACTACCCACAACTGAACAATACGGGAATACCTCTGTATCAATGCACTCATCTTCATTCTTAATTGATGCTAACTTGAAATGTGCACCAATTGGAGTCTGTGAACTCTTTGAGTCACTCATCCGAAAGTTATTCACCACTTTCTTCAAATATTCTGCCAGAGGCAATCTTAATGTGCCATTTCCTCTGTATCTGACAATATCCATCCCACGAATTCTTCTAGCAGCACCTAGGTCTTTCATTTCGAATGTAGAACTTAGCTCCTTATTGAGCTTCTTAATATCAGACATGTGCTTAGCCGCCAACAGCATGTCATATACATACAGTAGTAAGTACAAGTAGTTCCCATTAGAAACTTCCTTTGTGTAGACGCATGAATCCCTTTCACTTCTGCTAAACCCTTGAGAAACCATGAACTGGTTAAATCTTTTGTTCCATTGCCTTGGGGCCTGCTTGAGCCCATACAAAGATCTCTTGAGCAAACACACTGGATCCTTTTTTCTTGGTCTTCATATCCTTCAGGTTGATACATGTACAGGTCTTCTTCTAGATTTCCATGAAGAAAAACTGTTTTGACGTCCATCTGCTCTAACTCCAGGTCCATGTTCACCACTAGAGATAATAACACTCTTATGGATACGTGTTTTAAAACAGGTGAGAAAACCTCTCAGTAATCAATTCCTTCTCTTTGAGAGAAACCTCTAGCAACTAGTCGAACCTTGTATCTGTCTGGCTCACTCCCATTGATTCCTGGTTTAATTTTGGATAGCCATCTGCAACTGATAATCTTCATGTTTTGAGGTCTATCCACCAATATCCAGGTTTGGTTCTTCTTTAAAGAATCCATTTCATCATCTGTTGCAGCATTCCACTTCACCCATTCTTTACTTGCTTTTGCTTCTGCATAGTCTTTAGGCTCTTCCACATTCATCAGTTCTGACATGCATAAAGCAAATGCAACTTCTTCTTCTGTGCAGTCAAAGTCATTATACCTTATTGGGGATACAATGGCTCCTCTAGTACGATCCCTAGCCAACTGGTAATTAGTTAAGCTCACCCTTTCAGTCTCTATTGACCCGCTCTTCCAGCTCACTATCTTCTGAGACATCCTGACTCACTCCACCTGGATCAGAAATCACTTGCTCCTGAGATGAGTCTTTTCTATTTATCACTTCATAAATCTTTTCTGTTATGTCTCTTGATTCATTTGTGGTTGTACCAGTACTAGCATTTCCTTTGATAAGGTCTTTGTAGACATGTTCTTCATGGAACTTCACATTTCTGTTGACTACACATTTTCCTGCTTCAAGCAACCAGACCTTATATCCCTTTGTTCCACTGGGATATCCTATGAAAATACATTTCATAGCTCTGGGCTTCCACTTTCCCTGACTTATATAAACGTATGCAAGTGAACCAAACTTCTTCATATGTTTATATCATGGCTTCTTCCCTAACCAGATTTCTTTAGGTGCCTTAAAACCAACAGCTGAGGATGGAGATCTGTTGATGATGTACACTGAAACTGATGCTGCCTCAGCCCAGAATTCTTCACTCAT
Organism: Eutrema yunnanense; assembly: GCA_002933935.1. Lineage (NCBI taxonomy): Eukaryota > Viridiplantae > Streptophyta > Magnoliopsida > Brassicales > Brassicaceae > Eutrema > Eutrema yunnanense. Next base: position 445,836 of record PKML01006231.1, on the reverse strand, counting down.
ACCTGATTCACTTAGCAAGCATCTGACCTTTTCTATGATTGTTATGTTAATTCTCTCAGCCACTCCATTTTGTTGTGGAGTATATGTACAAGTTCTATGTCTCAAAATACCATTCTTCCTGCAACACTCATCAAATGCAGTATTGCAAAATTCTAGACCGTTATCCGTTCTCAGACATTTAACCTTTATATCTACCTGATTCTCTACCAAAATTTTCCAGTCACAGAATCTAGAGAAGGTCTCATCCTTAGTCTTAAGAAACCAGATCCAAACTTTCCTAGAATGATCATCTATAATAGATAGAAAGTATTGGTTACCTGACAGAGATGGTTGCACATTCTGAGATCCCCAAAGGTCTGCATGTACGTAGTCCAGAACATGCTCTGTAGTATGCTTCCCAGTTTCAAAACTGACTTTCTTTTATTTACCCATGATGCAGTGTTCACAGAACTTTCCATTTCCGATGTCCTTCTTCTTGAGAATACCATTCTTGACTAACAATTGCAAGTTTCTGTAGCTCATATGTCCCAACCTGTTGTGCCACAAAGGAACTTGAGTCTTTGACTTCTCAGCTTGACACACCTCTTCAGTGATTGTTTCACCATCCAGAATGTACAAACCATTAACCAATGACCCTTGCAGAGCTAGCTTGTTGTTCTTGTAGAACCTGATTTTGCCGCCTCCACCTGAGTGAGTAAAGCCCAACTTGTCCAATGTTCCTATCGATATGAGATTTCTTCTGCGGTTTGGAACATACCTCACATTCTACATCATTTTTACTGATCCACCTCGAGTATTAATCTTGATTGTCCCTATACCCAGTGTCTCAACAGTGTGAAAATCCCCAAGTAGAATCTTGTTGCTGCTTTTCTCTTGAAATTCTACAAACCAGTCCCTCCTAGAAGTCATGTGATGGGTACAACCTGAGTCAATAACCCAATTATCACATTGATTATCATTTGAAACAGTTAACGCATCCATCTCATCCAACTGATCTATAGCCACAACAGCTTCTCCGTCTTCATCACTCTCCATCTTTCTCTTCCTAGCAAAACAGTCATTCTTCACATATCCCTCTTTCTTGCAGAACCAACATGTTACCTTTCTAGTCTTGGACTTGCTGCGGTTTCTTCCTCCATGTGAATCATTTGTATCCCTTTTCGACTGTCTTCCTCTGTCATGTGAGTACAGAGCAGTAGCAGACCCGGAATCCGACTTAGTGCTTTCAAATGACTCTCTCTGCTTCGATCTTGCAGCTGAGATAACCTTCTCCAAAGCCAAAGACTGCTTTCCATACTTCAAAGTGTGCTTCAGCTGATCATAGCTCAATGGCAGTGAGTTCAAGAAAACAATGGCCTGTATTTCTTCACTGACATTCGCATTTAGGCTACTCATCTCTGTCACTATCTTCAAGAAATCATTAACATTCACATCAATAGCCTTTGATCCATCACATTTGAATGTGTAGAACTATGATTGAACAACGATTCTATTCGGAAGAGACTTAGACATATACACTCTATCCAACAACGACCACATTGAAACAGCCGTAGTACAATGCTTAATTTTCCTAAGGACCTGATCTCCTATGTTCACAATGATCATGTCCTTGGCTCGTTCGTCCTTTTCAAGCTTTATGGGATCGAGGATTACCTTTGTTTTAGGGACCTTCAATTCTTTCCCTCTTCTTTAATTACGGGAACCTCAATTTCGAAGTTATCGCTGAGAATCACATCCTTCAATCCCGATACACCGAAGTGTGCCATCATCCGAATCGTCTATAGCGAGAAATCGTCTGATCCGTCGAAACGATCCACTGCCGGCCGTGTCACCGTCGTTGATGTCGTCATTGAGATTGACAACAACCTACGCTCTGATATCACTTCTTAGAACTCAATCAATCAATCTCTGTTAACTTGACGACGACAAGTTACTGCTCTCAATCTCTCTCTCTCGCACTCTCTGTTTCGTATAAGCGAATGAAAGAAGAAAGAAAGAACAAAGCAAGAAAGAAAACAACGCACACGATTGTTCATCCAGACTTCACCACCGATGAGGTGAGCTACGTGTCTGGGGCCAGATCTCAGTCCAACAAAATGCACTATAACAAAGAAGACGAGCTCTCACAATCCGAGATGCTCGAGGAAGAAGATGATCGCAAAGTGTTCGTTACAATGCGTGAACCAACACCCGGTTCTATAATCCCCTTTTATACATAAGAGTTTACATCAATAACCAGACTCAAACCAACACATTTGAACCACTCAAACTAAACCGATATTTGGATTTAACCTGTTTAAGTGATTCAATGGCTGAGTCTTCCTGAGCTGATATTAGATTATATCTCAACAGATCGATTCCTATAAGAAAACGTAATTATCTTTTGTGTGGAACTGTGCTTTAAATTTTTCCGCCTTCCTTCTTTGATGTTATGGAACATCTAACCATTCATCTCCCTCAAGAAGCAGAGTTAGGGGGCCCGTTTCAGTACCGTTGGATGTATCCTTTCGAACGGTATATGTTTCATCTAAAGAAGAAGGTAAAAAATTTGAGCAGAGTTGAATGTTCTATTGTTGCACAGAGCATCAATGAAGAATCCTCACACTTTGCCGAGTTCTACTTTCCATCACAAGTGAAAACGAAGAGTCGTAGAGCAGCTCGACATGATGACGGAGGCGTACTACCTTTCTATCATGTCGATGTTCCTCATATATTCTTAGAGATTGGACGACTTAGTGGAAAAGGCAAGAAGCAGAGACTTTCATCACATGAGCGGGATCATTTGCATATGTATATTCTCACAAACTGCGACGGAATTTAAGAATATGAGAGGTATTATATTGAACCAAATTATTAATTACTTATTAGGTCATTGATTATATATATATATGTTAACGTGATGATCGTTTCAATGTCACAGCTTGTATATGGCTTATCAACGTTATGAATATCCAAACAAAACAGAGGATGAGCTACTCGAGCTCAAACATGAAGAGTTCGGACGTTGGTTAAGAGATTATGTTAGTGTTTTAATTGCCTTGTTTTAACTTTCATATATAATGAATGATTTCTTTAACTCATTTATTTTTAATTCGTGCATGTGACGGCCGAGAAGGCTAACGGTCAAAGTTTTCCCATGTGGTTAGAAGAAATTGTACGCTTTCCACTAGCAAACGTATAGTCACATGTGATGTATAGCACACGGGGTACGCTTTTAAGATTCTTCGGGATGATATGAGTTTGACAACTTCAGATTACGGTGTATCTACTCAGTCCGGTGATCTTGTATACTATGGTGTCGTACGTGAGATTTTCGATGTTCATTACCCTAGAATGCTCGGTTTGAGATGCGTTGCATTTTTATGCGACTGAAATTACCCATCAGTAGGAAGCGGTGTGCGACACGACCAATTTGGTGTTACATCATTACATAGCAGAAGGCGACTCCAGAAATACGAGCCATTCGTACTTGCATCACAAGCAGACCAGGTTTGTTTTTTTTTATTTTACGTTAATTTTAAATTTAGCATTTTAGCATTCCTATGGTTAAATTGGTACATGGTGTAGGTATGCTACATTCCCTATCCTCGGGTGACAAACAAGCAAGACCCGTGGATTACAGTGACATCGATAAACCCAAGAGGTAGGGTTCATGGGATGTCTGATCACGAACCCCGCCAACAAAGCTCTGTAGGTTTGGGTTCAATCGAGCATTCCCTAGATGTCGACCTTGTTGTTGATTTCACCATACATGCAGACGATCGGGTATTTGAGGATTCAGAGGAAGAATTAGACGAATTTGGGGAAACTTTCGATTCAAGAGAATCATATTACTCATCATCGGATTCAGAGTAGTTTTAAACTTGGAATTGTAAAATATGTACTTGTATTTGTAATATATATTTGTTATGTGGAATGTATTAGTTATGTGAATTGTACTTGTACTTAAACATTTGATATACTAAACTGTCATATTCCATTTCTAAATTTTTTAAAAATTACTAAGTACTAATCCGTCGGATTCAGTTTTAGTCGATGGTCCAGACAGTCTGAAACCCGTTTTAGCCGAAGGAATCACACATCCGACGGAAATCCGTCGGAAATTTTTGACGGATTTCCGACAGATTCAGTTTTAGCCGAAGGTTCAGACAGTCGGAAACCAGTTTTAGCCGAAGGAAGTATACATACCCGACGACTGTTCAAAAATGTGGTTCAGGGTATAAGGCATAGGTTTTTTTTGTTTAGAAATTGGTTACAAACAATTGTATGATGTATATACAATAGTTTGAAATTGTCAGACAGTCTATATAAATGTTTTATATAGAATTTAGAAAATTACATGGAACTGTTCATATAAGGTATAGTTGATTTATGTGATCTTGTATAGGTTTTGATGTTGTATAAGTTATAAACTCATGCAAAGTCTTTAACATTGATGAACTTCTTATTTTTTGATTGAAACATGTACATTAGGTGTCTCTAACACATATAACCATACCCTAAACCCTAAACCCCAAATATACCCTAAATCCGTCGGAAATCCATCAGAAATTTCTGACGGATCTTGGACTTATGACGCGTGTCTGTTGACTGGCCAATAGCAACACATGCAGGGAATATACCGTATATTCCCACATCTGTCGGAAATTTCCGACGGATTTCCGACGGACTTTGATTTTTTCGAGACCGCGGGAAACTCAACCGCCAAAATAAAAAAAAATTAATAAACCGACGGATTTCCGACGGACCTGGCCGTCGGAAATTCGAGTATATCCGAGGAACGGTTTAGATTCTCTTCATTTTTCTCTTCTCTCTCTCTCTCTTCCGACGATTTTCTCTCTTCTCTCTCTCCTGTTCTTGCGAAAAACATTTCTAAATCCTCAATCTCTCCTCTCAATCCTCTTCTCAAGCCTCAATCATTCAATCCTCATGGATCCCAACATGTAAGTCCCTCTAATTTTCAAAAAATCACTCATTTTCATTGTTAGATTAGTAATTAGAATTGGGAAAATTGCCAAACAAATCATGAACTTTGTTGTTTGAGCCAAAAAATACCTGAACTATCGAGTGGACCAAAAAATACCTCAACTTTCTTTTGACTTCCCAAATAAATCCCAAACTCTAAGTTGACTTAGCCAAAAAATACCTGCCGTTATATAACCGTTTATTTCGCCGTTTACACGAAACGACTTCGTTTTGTCCAAAGATTTTGTCAAGACTATTTGGCCAAAACGACGTCGTTTCGTCTAAATAAAACAACTAAAAACCAAGTCATTCCCTGGGCTCGAACCCATGAGACAGGGTTTTTAATTATTTTATTTAGACGAAACGACGGCGTTTTGGCCAAATAGTCTTGACAAAATCTTTGGACAAAACGACGTCGTTTCGTGTAAGCGGCAAAATAAACGGTTTTATAACGGCAGGTATTTTTTGGCTAAGTCAACTTAGAGTTTGGGATTTATTTGGGAAGTCAAAAGAAAGTTGAGGTATTTTTTGGTCCACTCGATAGTTCAGGTATTTTTTTGGCTCAAACAACAAAGTTCATGATTTGTTTGGCAATTTTCCCAGTTAGAACTGTTAGATTAGTTGTTAGAATTTGTTAGCTTTTCGGAATGAAAAATTAGGGTTTATGAGATTAGGGAATGGTATTTAGAATTTGTTAGGGTTGTTAGAATTTTTCTATAATTTCAAAAATTAGTATATATAATTTTAGGATTATATAAAACATTTTTGTAATATTAAGATTATATAAAACGTTTTTATATAAATATTAGGTTGTTAGTTTTGATTTTTAGAAAAATGTTTACAAACGTTTTTATATATTTTTAGAATTTTAAAAAATGTTTTGTATATTATTAGGGTTTTTAGAAAATTATAATTGAATTTTTCAGAATTTATTACTAATTAAAAACATTTTTGTAATTTAAAATTTTAGATTTAGTAATTTATAGGTTTGTAAAAACGTCTTGGTATAAATATTATTAGAATTATATA
>PKML01006231.1:415834-432607 GCA_002933935.1 Eutrema yunnanense | reverse complement strand
AAAAAAGGCAATTTTAGTAAAAATGAATTAAAGTAAATATTAAAAAAGTTTAAACTAAAAAAGGTAATCTTACAAAAAAAATTTAGTATAAGTAAAGAAACCTTATAATAAAGGAAAGTGACAGAAGAAACTTAAAAGTTTATAATCTACAACCACGATCAAACTTAAAAAAGGAAAATTATAAATATACTCTAAACTTAAAAGGAAAATTATTAATATACGATTTTAAATCGATTCCTAATCCTAAAAAGTAAATGAAAAAGTAGTTTAACTAGATAAGTATCCGCATATATGCGGGTTTATAATTTAATATTTTATAACCCGTGAAAAAAATGAAAGACGATAAACTGAAAAACAAAATTAGATCACCCGTGAAAATATCTTATACATATTTATTTTATCGTAAACTTTGTTTCTAAATTTATGTATAAGATATTTTCACGGGTGATATAATTTTGTTTTCCAGTTTATCGTTTTTCATTTTTTTCACGGGTTATAAAATATTAAATTACAAATTCGCTTATATGCGAGTACTTATCTAGTTCTATATATATGGGATGTCTAAATCTTGTTGCACAGAAAAAAAAAGAAAAAAGGGATGTCTAAATCCTACAGTTTGGTAATGTTGAAATTTTTTGACTATTAATAAGTCCACAAGTCTCGTCTAAAGCTCCAAAAGAAAATTATTAAAAGCGTGTTATAATAGTCAAAACTTGCATTTATTGGATTGAGTCATATTTGTCTATTGTATTACTCCTATCGTTTCATAAAAAAAATATCATTTTAATTTATATTTATTTAGTGTATTAATAAATGGTAAGATAATATTTTTGTTAGTTTTTTTAATTTATATGAAAAATTGTAGAATGACATTTTCATAAAGGATGTAATTTTATTAAACTAAAAGTAAGTCAATAAATCAGATGGTTAACCACAACATCAAAATTTTAATGATTCATAATACTCTGTATCTAACACACCAACCCTTTTCTCTCCGTTGTCTACACATCTCTTGTGTATATAAATATTTTAAACGAAACTTATTAGAAAAATCCATTAAAGTTTGGTATAAAAAAAATCTCCATTAAAGTCCCACTTATATAATTTTATACTAGCGATGCCGATGAGTTTGCTTTTATTATCCTAGTTTATAAAATATTAGATTAGGATTCGCATATACGCGGGTTAATAATAAAATACTATATGCAGGTTTATGATAAGATATTTTAAAATTCGATAAAAAACAAAAAATAAAACAAAATTAAATTATCCGTGAAAATAAGTGATATACAAATTTAAAAACGAAATTTTCGATTAAATAAATATAAATATTGAAGAAAGAATTTGGTGGAGCATATGCAATAAATGATTTTGAAACGATTAATGAACTTTTGTTTTTTTCGTATGTAATTGAAACACTACAACATCTTATTATATAAAGCAGGATCCCTCAACGTGAATGTGACACGTAAGCAAAATTATAACTTACGAGATCTTGACATGTGCCGTTGTTAATTAAGATCGCGACATGTGTTAATTTAATTAAAAAAGTAAAAATATATTAAAGTAAATATTAAAAATGTTAAACTAAAAAAAAAAGATTTAAAAAAAGAGAAAACAAGAATAAGTAAGAAAAACTTACAATAAAGAAAATTGACAAAATGAAACTTATAAGTTTATACCATGACCAAACTTAAAAAAATAAAATTAGAAATATACTATAAACTTAAAAGGAAAATTATTAATATACGACCAAATTTAAAATTTTATAATCATTTCCATTATAAACGATCAGATTTTTACAAATGTTTAATAAATTTACAATTATATTTTGATACGTGTTTAATAAATTTCCATGTTTTAAACGTGATAAGTTAATCGATTAGATTTTACCATATGTTTAATAAATTTCCAACTATATTTTGACACGTGTTTGATAAAATTCCAATTATATTTTAACACATAATATTAACAATAAAAGTAAAATTTTAGGAATCTTAAAAGGTATTAGACAAAAACTATAATCTTAAAATGTATTAGGAAAAATAGTAGTTATGTTTAGATTAAGAAAATTAAACAAAAATTATAAATGAAAACCAAATTTTTTTTTTTTAAAAAAAAGAAAAACTATATTTCAGATTATAATAAGGAAGTTAAACAATAGATAACAATCATAAAAAGAAAATGAACAAAAGCCAAATTTTTTTAAAAATAAATAAATAATATTTCAGTTTATAATAAGGGAATCTTATAATATAAAATTGAATGTAAAGTTACTCAAATCAATTAATAACCGATTTATAATCTTAAAATCGATTAATAAAAAAACTCAAAAATTCTGAAAATTTAATAAACGATTTATAATCTTAAAAGATAAAGTTATTAAAAATGAAAATTAAAAATTAAAAAAGTATCCTAAAAGGCAAAATTAATATAAAAAGGAAAAAACAATATTTTGTTTTTCCATTTAGATTAAGGAAATTAATCATAAAAGAAAAATAATTATAATTTTTCACTTTTATATAAACCACAATTTGGCATTGTGTCAATTACACACCAAAACATCAAAAGTCCAATAAACATATCCAAATCTATTTTACTGCATTTATTCACCAAATTTTTCTTTCAAGGTATATATTTATTTCATCGTAAACTTTGTTTCTAAATTTATGTATTATATATTTTTACGGGTGATCTAATTTTGTTTTCTATTTTTCGTCTTTAATTTTTTTTAACGGGATATAAAATATTAAATTACAAACTCGCATATATGCGATTACTTATCTAGTTGTTTATATAAATGTGAGAAATTTGAGTTTTATTTTATTTTAGCATTAGTAATCTATTGTTTAATTTTCTTAATCTAAATGGAATAACTAAGTTTTTTTTTTAATTATTATTTACTTTGTCTTTTAGGATAAATTTAAATTTTGTATTTTTCCTTTTTATTTAGTAACGTACCCTTTATGATTATGAATCGGTTGTTAATTTTTCTAAATTTTTAAGTTTTCCATTTTATTAATCGATTTTAATTTTTTCCATTACTATTTTTTTATTTTTCATTTTTAATTAACTTTGTCTTTTAGAATAAATTTAATTTTTCTATTTTGTTTAGTAACATTACTTTTTAAGATTAGAAATTGATTATAAATTTACTAAAATATTTTTAAATTTTTTTTACACATATTAGAATATGATCGATTGATTTAACACATATCATAATTATCAACTTTGAAACATTGAAGATTGCTGGCCAAACCACGTTTCCACTTCCCAGAAAATGAATCTACTCAATTATTGAAATCACACTTTTTTTCCTCCAAATAACATGATATTTAATAGATAGCTTGGTATTTGAAGAAGTATTATTAATAATAATAGATAGTGCTAATATCCATAATAATATAGTTGTATACTCAATTAACTTTCACCATATGATTATATACATTATTGACCCCCAGAAATACAATCTATAAAATGAGAAAATGTTATCTATTTAATAGATTAACATAAATTTTAAGCATATTATATTTCTAACTTGTAATTGTCCAGAATTTGAAGGGGTGTCCGGGGCAAGGCGCATGGTGATCTTCGTTTATCAGTTTATTGTGATGCGGATTGGCAGGCTTGTGCTACTACTCGTAGATCCTTAAGTGGTTTTGTTGTTATGCTTGGTGGATCACCAATTGCTTGGAAGACACTGAATCAACGAGTTGTTTCACGCTTTTTTGCTGAAGGCAGGGTCGGATCTGAAAATTTGGAGGTTTGAAAAAAAAACAAAAATGGAGACTACTAATTCATTTTATACAAAAAAAATTTCAAATGTAAGAGTCGGAGAAAAAACAAAAAGGGAAGCGTGGTCTTTAAAAAAAAAATGGAAGCATGATCTTTAAAAAAAAAAGGAAGCTTGATCAAGGGTTTTGTTTTTTAGTTTATAAAATTTTTTTATTGATATATTCTATGGGGGCCGGTTAAAAATGGGGGCCAAAACAAATGTTTCATTGGACTTTGTCCAGATCCGGCCCTGGTGAGTATCGTTCTATGGCATATATTATTTCTGAGTTGAAATGGGAGCGAGAATTACTTCTCTGTTTTGGTATACGTCATGCTGGTCCAATGTTAATGCATTGTGACAATAAACCGGCTTTACATATTGCTGCAAATTCTATTTTTTATGAAAGAACGAATCATGTTGAGAGTGATTGTCAATTTATAAGAGATGAGATTCATGATGGTTTCCTTCGTGCGATAAAGATTCATACGACGGAGCAGCTTGCATATATATTTATTAAGATCCATTGATTTTAAGAATATCAGGAAAATTAAAGTTTGAGAATATTTTTTTCAATGCTTATCAAAAGCTATTTATGAATTTATCAAAATCAACAACTGAATAATATAATAAGTCTAAGAGTAATATTTATAATAAATCTAAAACCCTAAATCTTAGAAAATACTAAAATAATCTTAATTAAAAAATTAAAAGATAATAATGAAGATATTTAGAAATATTTTAAATATTTTGGCATGCATCAGGTCTAGCCTGACAAGAAAGTTTCGCTTTCGAATCTTCAACAGAGTCATTTGGAAAGGAATCAACAATTGGGTTTGGCTTTCGCGTTAATATTCTGAGTAGAAAATTTGACTACTCAGGAATCAAACTGGGCGAAATTAGATTGCTGCACATTTCGTACATAATTCGGCGAGTACAAAAGTTGAAGATGAAGATAGATCTTCGAAAAGCTCCCATGGAGGAGTTTGGTAAAAGCGGGGTTATGAGTAGGAGTCAGTGATGGAGAAATAAAATATAACAAAAATAAAATAAATTAATTAATTTAAATAATATTGTAGATTTTTAGTATATTCAAATATATTATATATATTAAAATTTTTTTTTTCATTTTGGTTAGTTCGGTTAATTCGGTTAATTATATTCAGTTATCTTATTCAGGTTCGGTCCTGTTCGGGATCGGGTAATTTGGTATAAAAATATCTATTCTATTTAGATTATTTTATAATTCGGTTCAGATTCAGATTCAAAAAATTCGGTTCAGATTCAGGTTTGAGAAATTCGGTTCGTGTTCAAAATTTTTTGCTCTGTTCAGTAATTTTGCCCACCCCTACATCATACATTCGTACCATATCCTGGGTAAAAATGTGTTCTACATCATGATCCAAGAGAAATACATGTTTGAAAATTTTATTTTAATTAAATAATTTTAGCCCAAAGAATTTGGAGAAGCAACATATTTAAAACATATTATTTTATTGGAAATTTGGTGTTACATCTTGAAGTTCCCGTCTTCAAAAATTATTATCCGCTAGCCAGAGATAAAAATAATATTTCCTCTGTTTCACAAAGAGTGTTATTTTGACACATTTCACACATATTAAGAAAATTATTAAAAGTTCTACATTACCTCTTATTAATACACTAAACAAATTTTCTCTTTCTAATTAATACACTAAAGCAATAGGGTTAAAAACTTAAAATTAGAATTTTGTTTGTTTTTTTGCATTGAAAATACAAAATAACACTTTTTGTGAAACAAAAATAGATTGTTAAAATGACACTTTTTATGAAACAGAAAGAGTATAATTTTGCACTGATATTGTTAAGGATGAGACTCTTTTTGGTGTTGGGTATGTGAGATGTTGTAGCAAATAACAACTCGAACATTTTTGTCTAAAAATGTCTCTGGATCATGCAATGTTTAAAGAATAATTTTTGTGTTTTAAGAAATGAAAAGCAAAATCTGTATTAAGTTATGTGTTACATATGAGATACAACATACTAGTTTTTTTTTTAATGGATAAAATATACTCCATTTGTTTCACAAAAGTGTTATTTTAACACATTTCACACATATTAAGAAAATTATTAAAAATTATACATTACCACTTATTAAAACATTAAAAAAATATTTTATAATTAATACACTAATACAATAGGGTTTAAATTAGAATTTTGTTTGATTTTCTTGCATTAAAAATATAAAATGACACTTTTTGTGAAATAAAAAAATGTATTAAAATGACATTATTTGTGAAACGGAGGCAATACTAATTACTAGTTAGTCATATTTTTAGAATGTTGAGTTGCCTCTGACTGTTGTGATTAGATAAAACTGTGCTCCATCTATTATATAATGTATGATTACTATCATCTTACAACTACAATAAAAAAACGTATTTTTTTGTGTATCGCTCGCATATAATCAAACTAAAAGATAACAAGAAAGCAGTAACAATTACTGCACATGAGAAAGAAAAAAACAAGTAATGCATGGTAACATAAATGATATGCATGTTGCTTAAAAAATAAGGTGGCAAACATAATTTTTTGTCTTTTAATATTTACTTTTGTTTTATATGTTAGTAATATTATTAATATTATATATACAAAATAAGAAATTAAAGTGATGAATTTATTTAGATGATTGGACCTTATCAATTACTTAGATAATTGTTTCGCCTGGGCCACGACCATGGGCCATTACTCTTTTGGTTCTCAAAGTTTCTTAGCTAGTGAGCTATTTTAGAGTCAAAGTTTCTTAGCTAGTGAGCTATTTTTAGAGTGTGACATGTAACAATTTTCAGCTTTATTGTCGTAACATTATCACTAATTAAATTTTGATTTGGAAAAAACTACTTGTTTGGTGTTTTAATCATCGGTTGTGTTATCATTCATGGCTACAACAAAATTTAATCATTCTTGCTGCTTTCCGGCGAACGAAAGAGTCGATGTGGGTGTGAGAACGATGACGGTGAGGCAGGTCCGTCTTGATGACGATTTTAGATAAAATATGAAATATGGACATTTTATTTATATTATAAAAATATAACAAAATTTTAAAAATTAAATGTACTAAATGATTATATGCGGGTTGTATTCGTATACGTTTTTAGTATCACTATTCATTCGTGCAAGATTTGAGCATGACGTTTTGGATATATTTTTATTTCCAGATCAATTTCAAGCATATGATTTACATTTCTACATTTTCTTACCTAAAGTAGAAACTGCAAAGCTCTCATATTTAATAGTTCCTTATACAAACCGAAAAAGCTGAATGTTGGGAGCTTACAAAACTAGAAGAAGCCATGAAGGAGTTATGTGACAACTTCTTCCCCCACGGAAGCGATTTGGGCGCCTTTGCACTCACTCAGTCCCATCGGTTCCCTGAAAGGTGAGCGAAGAACCAACTCTGCTCTCTAATCTCTATAAATCAGTTCTTCTAAGTTCTCCTCCATTTTCGTTGTTATGTATAACTTTATCGCTGCTTTTGTCAAGCTTCTTGACCATGTGGATTGGAAGCGACTACTCGATCTAGGTTACGAGGTAAGTCTTGGATTCGTTCTTTGATCGGTATAGATGTTTGTGTTGGTTTAGATTGTTGATCGGATCCTAATGAATCTGTGTTGCTTTAGATTGTTGATCAGTATAGGATCATAATGAATCTGTATTGCTTTAGATTGTTGATCGGTATAGGATCCTAATGAATCTGTGTTGCTTTAAAGCATCCCCATTGAGGGTGTCTCAATGGGGGTTCTAAACATTAAAATAAACAAAAAAAATACAAAAAGTAGGAAATAGAAAGATGAGGGTGTCTCATTTGAGAACCTTTAAGTTCTTTTTGAGACACTCATCTAATATGTGTCACAATATAATTGGCTCAACATTTCCTCAATGGGGTTCTAAACATTAAAATAAACAAAAATATACAAAAGTAGGAAAGAAAAAGATGAGGGTGTCTCATTTGAGAACCTTTGAGTTCTCTTTAAGACACTCATCTAACATGTGTCACAATATAATTGCCTCAACATTTCCTCAAAATTAAATATTAATTCTCTAATTAAACTAAATTAAAAATATCAATATTTTATTGTTAAGAACATCATGAGAGGTTCTTAAAATATCAATATTTTATTGTTAAGAACATCATGAGAGGTTTTAAACTAAATTAACATGTGTCACAATATAATTGGTTCTTAGATCTTTGTTTTGATGTACATCATGATTCTAAATCATTGTTTGTATTAGGTTGCTCGGGAATTGATGCTATAACCCGCTTCTCTCTCTTGTTTCTCTCCTTCTCCACGCAATTTCAACTTCAAAATCGTCATAATGGCCATGGCCGTGGAAGCTGAAGTTGAACATGAACGTTGGGAGCTTACAAGACTAGAAGAAGTCAGGGAGGAGTTCTGGGACAACTTCTTCCCCCACATAAGCTTTTTGCGCCCCTTTGCACTCACTCAATCCCACATTTTCCCTTAAAGGTGTGCTCTAATCTCTCTCAGTCAGTTCTCAATCAGTTATAAGTTTTCCTCCATTTTTGTTGTTGTGTATAGGTTTATCAGTGCTTTTATCAAGCTTATTGATTGTGTGAAATGGAAGCGACAACTCGATCCAGGTTTCGAGGTAATTTTGGGATTCGGTCTTTGATCGGTATAGATGTTTGTGTTGATGTACATCATGATTTAGATCATTGTTTGTATTAGGCTGCTCGGGAATCTATGCTACAACTCGCTTTGTCATGTGTGGATCCTAATGAAATCATTGAGTTAGAGAAGCAAATGAAGAGGAGGAAAGAAAAGGAACGCAAAAAATCGCTTGCACGCCTCTTTGGGAGCTCGGGTCGATCGAGAGCTCTGTTGCACGTTTTTAGGGCATGTTTGGTGAGGGCAGATCCGACCTGCGCGCATATGCTGCGTCTCAGGCCCTTACCTTGCTAAAGAGGTAAAGCTTGATGTTTTTGATCTTGAAACCCCTTTTTGGTATTTCTTTGTTTGTGTTGATCGTGATCGTTTCAAGGAGAAATGTTTATCTTGATTCACAAGTTTATCAAGCTTCTCGACCGAGCCAGATGGGTCCATAGAACCGACCCTCACTACGAGGTATAAAAGCCACTATTGAACTATATGGTTTGTCAATTGTTTCTGGAAACTTCAGTTTTAACTAAAAACAATGGAAACTGTGCAACTTAGGTGGTTGTGAAGATCATGGGCAGGCTTGCAAGATCTTTTGCCAAAGGTCCCAGGCTGGAGGGCGCCTTTAGCGACATCGATGCCAAACATGAAGAAGACAAAACGAGAAAGGAGGCCGAATAGAAAGAAGCAGGGGAGAGGGAGGAAGCAGAAAGGAAGAAGGCTGAAACCCTGTTGAATATGTTGGAAGAGATTGAAGCGGAAAAGCTCGAAAAGAAAGCCGAGAAAGAGAAGCGGGAAACTTTTAACAAGAGTGAAAAGGAGAGGAAGAGAAGGGAAAAGGAGAAGAAAGACAGGGCCACGGTTGGTGCTAAGGCAAATAAGGATACCAACCGAACCGGATTGACCAAGATGGTTTATATTTTTTTAAATTTCGGGTATAGGTTTGGTTTGGATGCTGCCCGAAAGAACCGAAATTGTTGACATCTGCCTTGAGAGGCTGAGAAAATTGGCAGACAATTGCACATGGTTACAAGGATTTCTGGTGTTTAATGTTGTTGGGGGTGGAACATGTTCTGGTTTTGGTTATTTTACCGTTGGAGCGCTTTTTCGTAGATTTTGGAAAGAAATCCAAACTCGGTTTCACCATCTACCCTTCTCCTCAGGTACTTACTTCCATAGATTTTCATTTTAAATTTGACTGAAATATGGGTTTTACTACAGAAATATATAGCCCTCAAACCCTTTAGTTTGGTCTCAGGTTTCGACAGCAGTTGTAGAACCATATAACAATGTTTCTCTCGACTCATTCTCTTCTCGAACATACAGATGTTGTTGTTCTTTTGGACAATGAAGCGATACACAATATCTGCATGAGATTGTTGGACATCGAGAGGTCTACATACACCTTTCTGAACCGCTTGATCTCCCAAACCATCTCTGAGATTTGACGTGCCAAGTGTAAACGCCTAAACCTCGACGATGATATTCGTAAATACTTGAATTTTTGGGAAGTGTTAGTTTTATCTTTTGGGAGGAACATATGATTTGGTGTGAAATGGGGAGGGTCAAATCTTATCGACAAAGGGATGAATCTCAGTGGATCGTGGCAGCAAGACCATTCTGCCACTTACAATACCCCGTCGCGTATTTAAATCGTCTGCAAAAGATTTTACCCGCCGCTCGGTGGTAATTATAATTCAAGGAGGTCCGAACGGCGCTTCCGCCGAACGGACATAGCCAAGGACACGTTCCTTTGGAAGCCAAAGCTCCTACTGAGGGTCGGCAATCGGGCGGCGGGCGCATGCGTCGCTTCTATCCCAGATTCTGACTTAGAGGCGTTCAATCATAATCCAGCGCACGATAGCTTTGCGCCACTGGCTTTTCAACAAAGCACGATGACCAATTGTGTGAATCAACGATTCTTCTCGTACCAGGTTGAATTACTATCGCGACGCGGGCATCAGTAGGGTAAAGCTAAACTGTCTCACGATGGTCTAAACCCAGCTCACGTTCCCTATTAGTGGGTGAACAATCCAACACTTGGTGAATTCTGCTTCACAATGATAGGAAGAGCCGACATCGAAGGATCAAAAAGCAACGTCGCTATGAACACTTGGTTGCCACAAGCCAGTTATCCTTGTGGTAATTTTTCTGACACATCTAGCTTCAAATTCCGAAGGTCTAAAGAATCGATAGGCCACGCTTTCACGGTTCGTATTCGTACTGAAAATCAGAATCAACGAGCTTTTACCCTTTTGTTCCACACGAGATTTATGTTCTCGTTGAGCTCATATTAGGACACATGCGTTATTTTTTAACAGATGTGCCGCCTCAGCCAAACTTCCCACCTGACACTGTCCTTCACCCGGATCAGTCAAGTATTTACAAATATTTGACTGAATCCAATAAATTACACTTTGTGATCATTCAAAGACTGATTTTTTTTTTACCAAATAGTTTGATAAGAAGTTGTGAAGGAGAAGATCACGGTGGGCCTTAAGGAAGTGGAAAGCACAAAGAATTCAACAATCATTAAAGAAAATAAAAAACACAGGTAGTCTCAACTACCTATTAATAGAGTTCTTGCATGTGTGTTTTATGTTTTAAAGCTCATCATATTTCATGAAAATTCAGTCAGATATAATTAAGATACTCTTACAGCTGCCGCACACGGCCACGGTATCTTCTTATGCTCTGCAATGCTTTCGAGTAAACTCTTCTTCTGTTGCACAATTTCGAGTAAAATTTTATACTGTATTGAATTTTATTTCAAACGTGTCACTTGAGTGACTTTCCTCGTTACTTCTTACGAGAGAAACATACTGACATCATGATATTTAGTGGCTGTCCATTCCATAGATAATTACGTCAGCCTAACCATAAGTTTTGTTTAATCTTTTATGACAGTTTTTTTTTTTTTTTGAAAGAATGTAAAATTTATTCCATCAAAACCGTTTTTTACAAAGAATGTATGATGTGAACTGAGATTTCAAAGTTACATTAGAATAGGTCTTCGACTTATGTGTGGGAAGCAGCTATTGTCGAGTTAAGAACCAGAGAATCATGCCATAGTCATAGGCGTTGTCGCCTGTTCTACGAATCGAAGTGATACGATTTCGGACATTCTTTTCAATTAGCTTGTGTAATCGCGCTATGGGCAGGGCGAGGTCTCCATGCTTTCGCCCGTTTCTATCGCGCCAGATGTGGTATATGGCTGCTTGGAATGTGTACCTGACTAGAAACATAGTGGTTTTGGCATAAGTACCATTATTAAGGAGATCAACAATGCTTTTATCACAAAGTTACAGACAGTGAGGAGGGAGTTTGAATGTCTGTGTCACTGCATTATCTTCTCCTATTACTGTCATCTTCCTCGTTGATCACATAATTTGTTGTGGGAAAAGAGACTGAACCTCGATATCTATTGCATAAATCAAACTGGTCTAACTCAACCCCAAACTCAAGTAAACCCGATATCCTAATTTATAATCCAAAAAAAAAAAATATTACAAACTTTAGAAGTTATATTCCACCCGTGTGATAATTTTCTTTAAAATGTGGATTTTCTGTATTGATGCAATATTCTAGTAGAGCTAAAAGAGAACATTTTTTTTTTTTGATATATTGTTAAACTCTGATATAATCTCAGTGAGAAGAAAAAAAAAAAGAAGATAATAAAACGTAGGCAAATACATGTTCAAGTTTAACAAACTCATCAAAAGGATTCTCGTTTTTTCTTCTTCTAACCATGCTTTTTGCTTGCTTCTAATATATGTACCTGATGACAAATAGAGACATGACTGCTTCTTCACCTTTCGCGATTACAATCCTCATTGTTTCTATTTTCCAAATCCAAAGCCATGATCTTGATTCTTGGGTTCTTGTCTTAAACTTCCTTCACGGCTTGTGTAATTTGAACCCAAACACTCTTGGAACATAGTTTTGTGTTGCCTTTGGTGGCTTCAGATGCCCATAGGTCATCAAGAACAGATGTGGAAGTGTTGTCCCAAAGTAAGCTCCATCTATGTCTGTTCATTGTTTTAAGGAAACCCCAACAAAGATCAACAGCTGCAAGATCTATAGAAACTCAGAAAGTTATAAGAACTTGCATTTTATATATATATATATATCAGCACGAAATGAAAGTGTGGGGGAAAAAAAAAAAGGATACTGCCTTGATATTTTGACCGTGGGTAATATATGTCTTCGCATTTAGGGCAATATATCTTCACCGTGCTTGATCGAGGTAAATCCGATTGACCAACCGGAAGACAAGGTTGGCCACAGCAATAAACTCTCGGGCATCTTCCAAAATCATAGTTTTTGTATTTGTCTAACTGCAAATTAAATTATCAAGGATAGAGAATCATCAACATGTATATGATGTCTAAAATATGAAAATGAGAGTAGAAAGAGTTTTATTTTTACCATTGCAGCCAATCCTTTGCTTGTCAATATGTAACGAGCGTGTATAAGTCCATAAAGCATCTCAGCTGCTGACTCGATCAATTCGTTCTGTTCCTCTGTAAACATCTCTCCTGTTACCGATCCAATCCAAATCAAACATTCCAGAGACATAAACATTATTGGTTTCACTGCTATCCCTGAATGCAGATTCTGTGCCTAGCAAGCTAATTTGGAAGAAAAGAAGAGAAAACATTTAACTTACCATGAGAAGATTCGACATCCAGAATCAAATCAAGAGCGTACTCGTAGTACGGAACTAGACTGCTGAGTCCACACAAGTTAAAGTCATCTTGGATGTAATCATCATCGACTTCACAGAAGAACTCGTTTCCACGTAAACTGCAGAACCAAGATATCCATGAGGTATCCTCTCCATCAGAACCACTGACATCTGATTCTTCTTCACTGTCTGTGTCTGATTCATCTATTGCCAATAAAGCCACAGGAGAAGCACACAAAACATTTAATCAGTTACTGTTTCGAGTTCCAGAGACTAATAAATGGTTTGCTTAACTCAGCTCATGAACAGAAGCAAAACATCCAATGAACGATATATAAGCGTTTTGGTTAATTCAGTAATATAAAAGAGCGTTTTGCAAAATCCAAACGAGGGAACATGATAAGAAATGAAATATGTTTTCATCAATTCACCAAGTAGAAATATCATTGATTCCCAAATCAGGAGACAACATAGCTAATTCTAGGTGAAGTCTCAAAACAGAACAAAAAAATCCAAATGCGAAATGCGATTTCAATAGCAGGAAGAAAGAGAAGCAAAAACGAAACTCACCGTCAGAAACATTATTCTTAGAGAGAGAAGCAGAGCGCGAAGAATCTCTAAGGTCATGCGACTGCTTCCCCATTAAGACGGAGTGCGCCGCCGCCGTAACGGTTCCTTTTCCCTTACCGTTAACTGGACGTGACGTCGACGGAGAAGGCCGTTCCAGAGCTTCGTTGATCCGTTTACGATCCACAACCTCCGGTCTCGAACCCACCGCACCTCTCTCTCTATACATGATTCTAAAACCCCTAACAACAATTCTCTCTCTAACTTTTTCAGTTTTCCGGTACAGCTATTGTAACACCTTCACCGGCGATTGATGCCGGTGAAGATCGAGAAACGACGGCCGTACCTGGTTTGAAATTGAGCTTCTAGGGTTTTGAAATGGAAGCTTTTTCTCCCTTTGCCGAATCTCGTTCTCGCAAGTATAGTCTGTCTGTTTGGTACAGAGAGATTTTTTTTATTTTTTGTTTGTTTTCACCGTTGGATTGTTTGTGGATACAATAATATATTTTTATTTTTTTAAAAGGGAGGGGCAAAATGGGAAATAGAGGAATAAAGTTAATAGGTTCCCGGAGACGAGGGAGGAAGTGGAGCGGTGAATCGGCAGCCACTGAGAGAAAGTGGAGAGATGGGGTTACCTCCAACTTCCGGTTCGACACGTGGCAGTTCTCTACACAAACCACCGCTCGTAAAACTACCTTACGTGTCTATGGAACAAAATTATGATATGTTGGAACTAATTTTTTGTCAAAGCTCGAGGGCTTGATAAAATTGTGTTAGTGTGAAAAGAAATGAGCTGAGCTCTTTCTAATGAAATGTTTTCATTAACCGAGAAATGTTTTCTCGTGTATATATGTTGGAATAGTTGTGTCTTAAACGAACAACTTGAGAGAAGAAAAGCCATACGTGCGACGTTCGCATCTTGGGCCTTGTTTGGGCCCGTGGACTTTTTGAGGTATCGATCGATACCCCTTGGTATCGATCGATACTCAACAGGCCGACTTAAAAATCGCATCCGCCTAAGATGATCTGGAAATATTCCTTTTTTGTCAGGGAAAAACCCTAGCCTCTCTCCTATATATACAACACGATTTTCACCTAAAAAATCATCCTCTGATACACAATAAACACATTCTAAAAGTTCTAGCAATAAGTTTCTTCAATTCCCTTCTGTCTAGAGAGTAAGTCTTTATTCGAGAGTATCGTAGTATAATGTTCGCTAGATCTGATATCAAGTGTAGATGATACAGATTACTTTGGTTGTATCCTGGGACTCATGGATCTATAAAAACCCGTCGCACTACGGGAGATTCTTTGAGTTAAGGAAAGAGATTCATCTCGCCTCCTTAGATTTATTATTGCTTTATCGTTATATGAATCGTCTGTACCTTAACTGTTTATTTATATAATCGTGATTAAATCTCTCCTGTCTATTGTGCTAAATTTTTGGTCCTACATGATATTGATTTGCATTACAGAAAAGAGCCAGCCTCAATTCAAGCCGAGCAAGCTCAAGCTTAGGGATGGGCAAATGGTTATTCGGTTCGGTTCGGTTCGGTTCGATTTTCAGTTACGTTCGGTTATGTCTTTTACTATCCATTCGGTTAGTAACAGTTTTCGGTTCGGTTACCATTCGGTTCGGTTCGGTATGGTTATCAAAATTAATAACCATTTGGTAACCGAAATCTTTCGGTTATTTTCGGTTAACCGAATGGTTTCGGTTATTTTCGGTTATT
The DNA here is from genome assembly GCA_002933935.1 of Eutrema yunnanense. Lineage (NCBI taxonomy): Eukaryota > Viridiplantae > Streptophyta > Magnoliopsida > Brassicales > Brassicaceae > Eutrema > Eutrema yunnanense. The sequence continues at coordinate 417,190 of PKML01006231.1, read as the reverse complement.
TCGGTTAAATTTCAAAATATTTCGGTTACATTTTGAAATGTTTCGGTTATTTCGGTTAAATTTCGGAAATATTTCGGTTAGTTTCGGTTATTTCGGTTCGGTTATTTCGGTTATATTTCGGTTAATTAGAGAAAATAAACATAATTTTTTTTTTTTATTTATATCTATGGATACCCATTAGTTATCGGTTAATAACCATTCGGTTATCATAACCAATGGATATCAAAAATAAAAACCATTCGGTTATTGTGAAGTAACCATAACCTAACCGAACCATTAATTTCGGTTCGGTTCGGTTTCATTCGATTCGGTTATTATGCTCATGCCTACTCAAGCTCATACTTGCGGCTTATAATCAAATTTCCTTTTTAAATTTTTTAAAAAAAATTTGGTTTAGTGATAAAATTATAAAAAAATTCAATCAAAGGTCATGAATTTCGAAACTTAACAAGGTAAAACGGTATCCGGGACCTTGTGGTCTAGTGATAAGGAGACGGGCTTTGAGCGCAACCACGTTCCAGATTAAAAATTCGGAAAGGATCTATCCGTAGGTTGCCTTCCTCCCAGGAATTAATCTGAACCTCTCTATAAATCTGAGATTTACCCTGAATTATCCACAAAAAAAAACGGTATATTTAAAAAAAAGTTTTAGTTGAACTAATCCAATAATATAATGATGACAAAATAAATACTATAAACTTTTAAAGTGTTTAATCATGTTAATATTCTACTCAACCATTGTTTTCCACGTAAGAACAAATAAGTACAATACAAATTCTAGGGCTGGGCAAAAAACTCGAACTGAAAAATACCCGAACTGAACCCGATCCGAATTTTTAAAATATCCGATCGGATTCTAAATTTTTATATCCGAAGAACCAAATCCGAACCGGTACTGAACCGAAAACTGAATGGGTACCCAAAATACCCGAAGTGTAATTATATATGCAAATATATTAATTATATTTAAATGTGATATAATCCAAATACCCAAAATTACAATTATAAACCTGAATATTTTTATTATTTTTTGGATATTTCAGGTATTTTAGGTATATTTTCGATATTAAACACTTATTTTGCTTTTTTCAAATTTTTTGGATATTTTGGATACTTTTGCTTTGAAAGTATATTGGTTTTATTGAAATGAATATTCATGTTTTTGAATTTTGTCTCGAATTTCAGGTTTTTCGGGTATTATGGATACTTTTAGATACTTTCGGATCTGGATCCGAACATATCCAAAAAAAATTCGGATCTTAAAAAAAAATACCCGATCCGATCCAAACCCGGACCGAACCCAATCCAAATTTTTAAAATACCCGATCGGTACCAAAATACCTGAAACCCAAAATA
>PKML01006231.1:383722-410750 GCA_002933935.1 Eutrema yunnanense | reverse complement strand
TTTGGTAACCGAAATCTTTCGGTTATTTTCGGTTAACCGAATGGTTTCGGTTATTTTCGGTTATTTCGGTTAAATTTCAAAATATTTCGGTTACATTTCGAAATGTTTCGGTTATTTCGGTTAAATTTCGGAAATATTTCGGTTAGTTTCGGTTATTTCGGTTATATTTCGGTTAATTAGAGAAAATAAACATAATTTTTTTTTTTATTTATATCCATGGATACCCATTAGTTATCGGTTAATAACCATTCGGTTATCATAACCAATGGATATCAAAAATAAAAACCATTCGGTTATTGTGAAGTAACCATAACCTAACCGAACCATTAATTTCGGTTCGGTTCGGTTCGGTTTCATTCGATTCGGTTATTATGCCCAGGCCTACTCAAGCTCATACTTGCGGCTTATAATCAAATTTCCTTTTTAAATTTTTTAAAAAAAATTTGGTTTAGTGATAAAATTATAAAAAAATTCAATCAAAGGTCATGAATTTCGAAACTTAACAAGGTAAAACGGTATCCGGGACCTTGTGGTCTAGTGATAAGGAGACGGGCTTTGAGCGCAACCACGTTCCAGATTAAAAATTCGGAAAGGATCTATCCGTAGGTTGCCTTCCTCCCAGGAATTAATCTGAACCTCTCTATAAATCTGAGATTTACCCTGAATTATCCACAAAAAAAAACGGTATATTTAAAAAAAAGTTTTAGTTGAACTAATCCAATAATATAATGATGACAAAATAAATACTATAAACTTTTAAAGTGTTTAATCATGTTAATATTCTACTCAACCATTGTTTTCCACGTAAGAACAAATAAGTACAATACAAATTCTAGGGCTGGGCAAAAAACTCGAACTGAAAAATACCCGAACTGAACCCGATCCGAATTTTTAAAATATCCGATCGGATTCTAAATTTTTATATCCGAAGAACCAAATCCGAACCGGTACTGAACCGAAAACCGAATGGGTACCCAAAATACCCGAAGTGTAATTATATATGCAAATATATTAATTATATTTAAATGTGATATAATCCAAATACCCAAAATTACAATTATAAACCTGAATATTTTTATTATTTTTTGGATATTTCAGGTATTTTAGGTATATTTTCGATATTAAACACTTATTTTGCTTTTTTCAAATTTTTTGGATATTTTGGATACTTTTGCTTTGAAAGTATATTGGTTTTATTGAAATGAATATTCATGTTTTTGAATTTTGTCTCGAATTTCAGGTTTTTCGGGTATTATGGATACTTTTAGATACTTTCGGATCTGGATCCGAACATATCCAAAAAAAATTCGGATCTTAAAAAAAAATACCCGATCCGATCCAAACCCGGACCGAACCCAATCCAAATTTTTAAAATACCCGATCGGTACCAAAATACCTGAAACCCAAAATATCCGACCCGAACCCGATCCGAACGGCCACCCTAACAAATTCTATTGTTCTATATCCAAATAAATACTCTTCTACTAAAACCAACTTTTACTATTTTATAATCATATATTGCCAAATTATCATCCCATCATTTTACGATTCTACTTTTTCACTTATCAACCCATAACTTTCTTCGATGAAATTACAAGACTGAAGAAAACTACTATCAATTTTTGTAGTATTGGGAAATCTCATATACCCTCCAGTATCATGTAAATTCACACTGACTATATATATATACGCACTCGAACTAAAATAGAAACTGAATCCAGTCTTTTTCGACCAAACGAACAAAACACCACTAAGACTATAATCATTTGGTTACACTAACCAATTCTACTAGAACATGGAGATGTCAAGATCATCTCTCAACCAAAAGCAACTCCAAAATCTTAACATGAGATCGTGTTGGTGTTTCGACTTGTAATGACATTTCCTACGAAATATGAAACCACTCTCTTTATCATAAACTATCTTTTGGTATATATGAGCAATTTCCGTATCCATCAACATTGTTGCAGATAAAGAGAAAGAGAGAGGAGAGATCATATCTTACATAGACCAGGAAGGGTATCTGAGTGTGTCCATTAGTCTTCACCAAAGTACTTTTCTTCAGCGTCAAGGCCAATCTCTCGAAGCCAATGATCATCAAGAGTCTCGTCATTGTCTATCTTTGTGTAATCCAAATGCTGATGATCTTCTCCCGACAAGAACTTCCGTTGCATGATTGATGTGAACTGATCCATCATATCTTGCATCTCCTCCGGAGGTAAGAATATTGCCTTATCGTTCTGTTCTCTATTATTCGATGTTCCGTTGCTATCTGTGAATCTAGTAGCCTGAAATAATCAAGAAGCTAAAATGTAAAAGAGGGTTTTTCACCACAATCAAGTAAACAAATCTAGAACGAGAGATTCATGATTTTGAAACCAACATAAACAGCAAAAAAACAAGTTACCTCTTCAAGGCTTGAGCTAGCTTCTGTCGGCTTTTTCGCTTCTTCATCGTCTTCTGATTCCACTTCTTCTTCTTCTTCTGATTCCTCTTCTGATTCCTCCATCTTTTCATTACCAATCCAATCACTCTCTGCAACACCTAACCTTTGCTGCTCCTCTCTAATCCGAGAAACCAACGTAGCCTCCTCTGCCCGTCTCATCAATGTCTCTGACCAACGTTCTCCAGGCCTAGCCATGTTCCTACCCATCAAATCCTGAAATTTTCCAACATACTCGTGGTGTAGATACGGCTCTCTATCTCTCATAGCATCCTCAGAGAAATACTGTCCTTTTGATACAAGCTCGTTCAAGTACGCCAGTCTCCTATTCTTCACAGCTACAGACCTCGATTTCAGCTCTTTCGAGGTTGGACTTATCTTCTTCCGCAGGTTTTTCAAGTGCCAATCAACCTCGTAGTCATGTTTCAAAGCATCAAACTCAAGCAATTCATTAACACTCAGCTGCGATCCATAACGTTCTGAAATCAAAGCAAAAAAAAACTAAGTCTCAGTTCCGAGATCAAAAAGTCTTAAAAACGCATTACACACTCAATACTTAGATAAATACGAAACCAATATCTATTCATAAATTTCCACACCGCGATTACGAAATAGTTTTTAAGAATCGGTAGTTTCACCAGAATTTTAAAGCATCAAACTCAAGAAATACATCTACACTCAACTGAGATCCATAACGCTCTGCATCAGAGCAAACAACTAAGTTTGAGTCACGAAATCAAAACCGCGATAGGGTTTTTATCAGTCTAAAATCGCATAACACACTCAATACTAAGATGACTAAGAAGGCAATTTCATAAAATTTCCGCACCGATATGAAGAAATTCGTATTGAAATCGAGGATTGGACCAGGATTATGGAAAATTACCAAGGAAAACGGCGGGATCACGACGGAGGAGGTCTAGGAGGATGGATTTGCGTTGGTCGGAAGATGCAGCGGTTGATTGGACGGCGCGTGGGAAGTAGAGGTCGTCGAGAGAGGAAAGCCTCGCCGCAATTTCTTCAGCCGCCACGTCTTTCATTGCTCTTCCCTCCATCTTCTTCTCTCCCGTTGCTTCTCCTCTCAAACAAGAACTTGTAAATCTTCTTCGGTCACGTGCTGGTGGTCTCGTGAGAAGGCTTTGGCGGTGTAAAAAATTAGGCCCATTGGGCTTTCTCGCTCGTACCTATCACAAATTTCGTTTTTCGATGGTTGTCGGCAGATGAATGGATGATCCGGTTTACGGTTTAATTTCGGGTTGACCTTTTTATCTGATATTACAGAAATTGAGTCAAATTTATTTTTAGTTACGACTCATTTAATTATGGTTTGGATTTATCCGGTTTAGTACAAAATATTATTTATCTTCCTATTATATAAATCATAATATTTCAAATTAGTAACTCGTATAATCGCGACACGTGTTAAGTTAATCGATCTACATAAAATTTGGATTAAGTTTTTTAGGTTTTAGATCAGATTTAAATTGTTTGGATCGTAAATAATTTTACCAAAATAAATTTATATCTAATTTTATTTGGGTTGTTTAGATCATGTATTAAGTTTGGTTATTGAATGTTTATAAAAATTATAAATCTACTAGTTTTAGTTTTACATATATCTTTAAATTTTATAGTAAATTACTAGTTTTAGTTTTGTTAATTTTACATATATCTTTAAATTTTAGTGTATATACTATATAAATAATATATGTAAAAACAAGATTGGATTTTATTTGGGTTTTTTAGTTATCCAAAGACCAATCCAAATAACTTAAACCCGAATTAGTAAAAATTATCTAAATAGGTTTTTTTATAAAAACTCATATCCAAATTAATTGAAGTTTTTTTTTATTGGATTATATTGGATTGGGTTGGGTTACTTAGATTGGTCACTTCTAATTTTGATTTCGAATTCGGTTTTGGTTTTGGTCTTTTAAATTTCCNTTTTTTTTTTGATATCCATGGATACCCATTGGTTATCGGTTAATAACCATTCGGTTATCATAACCAATGGATATCAAAAATAAAAACGATTCGGTTATTGTGAAGTAACCATAACCTAACCGAACCATTAATTTCGGTTCGGTTCGGTTCGGTTTCATTCGGTTCGGTTATTATGCCCAGGCCTAGGTACAACTTACATGTCACCCCACGACGGACAGATACAATTACGCATACAAACCCAAATACTGACCTCATAAAAGAGAGGTTTTCATTGAGTTGATTTAAACATTTCTTTTTTGGTTCTTTAACCCTTAAAAAATCTTATTACACGAAGTCACGAACATAAATTATATAGAAAATCAAATCTTTAATCATTAATGAGATTTTGTATTAGTTTTATTTTTCCGTAGAACTACAACTTAAAACTGTTAAGAAAAGAGGAATCCATTTCATTGAAATTGAACCCCAGAAACGAAAAATTCCAAGGGAATAGTTACAATTGGTCTTGTTCTTGGTCCAACCTACAACTTGGTCTCTATAAACCAACTTGTTTCTTCATGTCGCAATCTCATCCACCTCCGAGTTAAAGACAAAACTCGGAAATGTCGTCGTTATGTCCCTGCAGTTGGAATTTACGTCCTGAAACTTGTAAAACGGCACCAAATTTAACCAAGTAAATAGTAAGGGAAACATACCTCAGATATGGAAGAGTCATGATTTTAAGCAAAGATGGGTTTTTGATTACGAAATCGCTCCATTCTGTCTTACCAATCTTTCCATCCCGATCCACATCTGCGTCCTCAAATGTCTGTTCACGAAAAGAAAAGGACCCGAGTTTTATAAAACAGTCTTTGCTTTTGTACAAGTAGAAGTTGTGATAAACAAGAAACCTGATCGAGTATCACTTCTATGGTATCATCAGCTAGTTTCATTTCAGATTCGCAGAGAAGGGCAATCAACATTTGCTTCACCTGCCCAAATCACACACACGATTATGATTATGATTTCCCGGAAGGGTTTATTCATGATCAGTAGCATAAATTGGATTTCAAGTCGAAATATCTCAGAAATGCATACCTCTTGGCGCTCAATGAAGCCCGTGCAGTCCATGTCGTAAAGCCTAAACGTGACTGAGATATAAATACAGACCAATGTGAATAAAAATCAAGGGAAGGCTTTAGAGAAACGACGATAGATATAAACTCGTTTATGGTCAACTTACAGTCTGTTTTCTCCTCTAGAGAAGCATTTGGGTGGAATACATTGAGTGATCTCACAAAATCTCCAAAATCAATTACGCCCTTTCGTTTAACATCAAACAGATCAAATATCTGCAAAAGAGGGTATTACCATTAAGTACTTGTATAGAACCAATCTTTAAGATGAACTACAAAGTCATAAAGGTCTGAGAAACTTAAGATTTACCCTATTGGCAAACAAATTTTCCTTCTTTCTGTTCTTGAACAAAGCAAGTTGAAACTCTTCCTGCATTACAAGTTGGTCGAGAAATAAGTAACAATATCCAAAAGTGGGCCATGAAAACTTCAATTTTCAATACCAACCAATAAAAAAAAGTACAATTCAAGTCAACTGTCAATAAAAAGACTTGGTGAGCAATAAGGAGCCCACGGATCAGCATGGAGATTCAATTATTACCTAATAATAAATTGGCAAAAAGTCAACAAAGTTGACAAATATTATGGAAAATGGATAATAGTGCATTGATTATTATGTCACTGTACATCAAGCTTTCAAGATCTTGCCATGAGGTGCAAACGAATCAAAGGCTATATCGATTATCAGTACCTTGTTTATCAAGCCATCATCAACAACCGAGCTGCTTATGCTCTTGAATAACTCGAACAATGCTTCAACTTCACTCACACTAACTGGGAAAACAAAGAAATAACAAGCCAAACGCTGCGAGATTAATAATAAAGATCAAGTGAATTCAGAAAGAATATTGTATATGTGATCAAGATTCAGGAAGAGACAGTTCTTGAAAATTCTCTGATCAAGATTCAATTCGAAAGTAGAGATGATCCAAGAAAGAATTATGTGAACAACAAGCATCCTCGAAATGGAAGATATAAATCTTTAACGAAGTTGCAGATCAAATAGACTATGAATAAAAAGACCATTTTTGAGATCAATGAATGCCCAGGACAGCAAAATGGAGTTAAGAAGAAGGTGAAACGTAAAGGAGCAGTCTCTAAGCTCATGCTCTTGGAGATTTAAGCTAAGAAGAAGATGAAAACGTATTGAGCAAGTTAACTTACAAGCTGTCTCTGAGGCTAGCTTCACAGGGTTTTCGTGTCCCGGAAATTCTCTCGCAGCCGTGGAATGAAAACAGCCCATTTACAGTAAAACGAAGAAACCCGAGAAGAAGAAGAAGAAGAAGAAGCTTATTCGATTAATAGAATCGCTAATTCAACGATTTCTGAGATTGTAAAGCTTGATTGCTGATATTACTGTCCATCGCCATAATCATCTTTAGAATCTACACATATTCAAGGAAACACAAAACCCAGAAATCAAAATTAAAAGACGAACACGATGATTAAAACTAGTATAAACCCTAGAAAAAAGTACTAACGGGAATTGAAAATACAGACTTTACTCGAATTTCGTGAAATGAGTTACAAAAATTAAACCAGATTGACACAATTTTGAAATTAATCGAAAATCAAACAGGTAATGTAGGCGCGGCTCGAGAATCTCCCAACCCAGAAATTAAACGGTAAGATCGGAAAACAAAAAAAAAATCCCTACAGAATTCAAAATCAGCACTTACCACCGAGAGAACGGCTCGCCGGCTCGGTGAGAGAGAAAAGGGATTTTGGAGAAGGAGAGAGACGACGAAGATCTGTGACGATGGCAGATGAATGATCGGACGGCTGAGATTAACTGCTCATATTACAGACTTTGCTGGGCTTTTTGTTTGTTCAGAGGCCGATTGAGAGAAATTATGAGAGTTTATAAGATGAGTGTCGCTCGTGTGAACGCTCGAACGCGTGCCAAACACCAACCTTGTATTTTCTCTCTTTTTTTCAACCAAACTTAATTTTTTTTTTTTTTTTTTTTATATACGCCATCGGCTATCCGGTCGGCTCCGAGTAGGAACGCAACTAAGTGCTACATAGTGGACTTCAGTGACCCCGTAAGAGGTATGTACCACATTGTCTGGTCTCGAGTTTAATACCTTCCGACTAATTGCCAGAGGGTGGCCCAGCCGCCTGCATTATGAACCATCATGTAAACCAATTGGGCCGAGGCCCAACTGACAGACTTCCCACAAAACAATGTTTATTAGCGAGGGAGGAAGATCGAACACGGGACCGGGTGTTTAATCTCGTCTCGCAGCTCGCCCTACCCACTCGCCCACCACCTTGCGGACACCTAATTTAATTTAATTTTTACAGTGTGAAAAAGAGCTATAACTGCTGTTCGGTCTATGGGATTTTGCAAGAATTGTCACTTATTTGAAGATTTATTAACTTTTTATCATTTTTTGAAGATGTAGTAGAAAGTAACACTTTTTCTACTGTACAACTCAAATGTATCCATGTATAATACGGCATATACGATAAGATACAATACAAGATATAGCAATAAAAAAGGTAAAATCAAATTTTCACTCAAAAAAATTACAACCATTTTTAACATTTTAGAAAAATGTCAAGATACTAATAAAAAATAAATTAAGTGACAATACATGCAATTATGTATTAATACTTTGATTTCAAATTGTTTTTTTTTAAATAATTTTTTTCATTTTTTTTTCATTTTTTTTTTTAACTTCTGCTTATATTATATAGTAAAAGGGAAATACAAGTAGTTTACAAGCCATTGAGGCGGAGTTTTTAATAATGAAAATAAACAATTACTTGCATGAGATGTTTTTGACAGAATATCCGCAGCTTCGTTCCGTTCCCGATTCACATGGCTTAAAGAACAAAGAGGAAGTTTCCGAATCCAATGACGAATATCAATTAGGATGTTTCCGATCTCTGTATTTTTCGTTACCGCGTTAATCAATGTTGTTAACTCTTTGTTATCTCCTTCAAACCATACATTTCTCCATCCTTGTACCCATATTGTTTGAATAACATGTAGAAATCCAATTGCCTCCGCTTGTAATGGTGTAGAAACTTGTTGTAGCTTCGCATAACCTGCAACGATATAATTACCTAGATGATCACGCAAAATCCAACCTATTCCCACTGTATTTCATTTTGTTTTGTATTAGAAGTTTCTTTAATTTTGTGTAACGATTAATTTTAATCAAAATATTTTGGAGCCAAAATCCGTATACCTTCCTAAATTAGAGACAAGGGCAACAATAAATAGTCTACTCATGCACAAGGTTTGAAGTTTGAACTCTGATTTCTAAAGCATTAGGCTAATCAACAATTACTCAACTTAATTGTACTTAGTTTGATATTTTAATCCGTGGAATTACCCTAGAATTGTGTTATAGCTGTCAAGAAAGACTGTAAATATAGTTGCAGATTCAAGATTCTTCGTACTCAACCGAATATACCACGGTTAATATTTTATTTCTATAGCTATCAATTTGGTTATTTCGTTTTCATAATCTATACTGATGTCAATATATTTCCCATAGTAATCAAGATCTCGTAATAAATATATTTATTACTACGAAGCAAGAGGACTTGCCGTATATATATTCAAGATTCATGGGTCATATACCTTTTGGGATAAACGAAGAATTATAATATTTTTCGGTCACTAACCACGTACGCACGCCATCCAAAAATCCAATAATATAAATTGATTATAGAATCGGTCTATTATCATTCGAAAATGGATTCGTATTATCTATATCCATAAGACATGATCAGATCATGCATGATATTTAAATTCGAAACTGGAATCCTGTCTCTGATAAAATTAGTGTATATAAAAGTATATTGGATGCAGTGGTGGATTGATAAACCTTTTCATCGTGGATGGAATTTTTTTTTGGTTAACTAGACTTTTAACAATGTTAAAACAAACTTAACAAAAAAATGCTAAAACAACTTTCATCACCATATATAATAACCAATGTTCAAAAAATCGTTAGGCGGTAGCTAGGCGTGTGATGGGGACTAAAGCCTAGACGGATTAATCGGGGCCTAAGCGGGGCCTAGGCGTTAACGAATTTTTTATTAATATATTATATATTTTATATTTATATAATATATATTTTTAAAGTTTTTAGTGTTTTATTTGAAAATTACATTGGAAAAATTTCAGTTTTTTTTTTTTTTATGGTTTTCACTTCTTTAAACGACATCACATTGAAAAAAAAAAAATTGAAAATAACTAAACCAGGTACTAAACCGATTTGAATGACTAAACCGAGTTGTCCGGTTTGGTCCGATTTGGTCCGACTAGAACCGACTAAACCGGGATACCGATTTTTCTCAGCGCCGGCTAGGCGCACGGCTAGGCCGATTTTTTGAACAGTGATAATAACAAATGATATATTATGTCTAAATATATATGGACCATGAAATCCCTAAAAAGTTGTAATGTCCAACGTTGAATATTTGATAGTTTATTAATTCACTCGATCACGATACGTGTCAAATCAATCAATAAAATTAACATTATGTAAGAATATCATTGAATAAAGACAAACCATTGGAGTTTTGAAATGTCGGTGAGGTCTTTCAATTTTGATCTCATACAACAATGTAACGTTTATGTATAAGACGCAGAAGTCTATGCATAGAGATGTCAAACGTGCCGGTTCATGTCCATCTGATCCACCTCGTGGCGGATATTTTTAGTTTTTGGATTGCAACGGACCGGTCCGCTAAAACCGTAGTTCCTATACCTCTAATTCAAAAAAATAAAAAAACTATTAATCCGTATATGTTATTTTATGAGAATTTAAGAAAATTGTCATAAAAAAACTAATAGTCCGTATATGTTAATATTGTCATAAAAACTAAAATTCTAATAAATCATATAACCAGAATCCATTCAAAATGGTGAAACCAGAATCCATCTCTAAGAAATTTATTCATTGGATCAAAATTCTTAAATTAATCGGTTCAGTGTATCAAAACCAAAACAAACCGAATAAATCAAACTATAAACCTTATCTCCAAATAAAACCATATCAATCTTTTAAAATTAATTCTCTCTACATATAATGGGTTGGTGAATTTTGTTCTTTTGTTATTCAAGACTCAAGAGTCGATGGACTAGATATGGTTTAAAAGTCAAGGACCTTCCTCAGTTGTACATTTTCAAATTTCTTTGGGACTACTTCATAGAGATTTTTAAAGCCAGAAATATTACAATCTCAAGATCAGTAATACAAGAAAGAAATTATTTTGTGACTTTCACTGTTCATACACATTACATAACAAGAGGAAACAAAAGCGAGAGATAGTTTGTTCACTTCTTTGAAGAATCCGTTGATGAATCAGGCTCTTTCCATGCCGCTTGCCATTGCTTGTCATATAACGTCGTCTCTTCGAACAGACCCTTGAGTTTGTCTAAATCCTCGTTTTTGCGGATGAAAAGAACCCCGGCTACAGCAACAAACAAGAGTGTTTTGCAGAAGAAATTTCCCATTTGGTCGACAAGTCCTACTCCGGTAAGGCTATCAACAAAGTAAGCCATGAAGAACCCTATCATCGCAGCACGGCCTGCAAGATAAACCCACCAAGAAAAACCACTTCCAACTTCAGATCATGTTTAGTTGCAATGTACACACGATTTGGATCTTTAGCATATTGAGTTTTAGACATTATTGTTTTGGGAAATCACCATTGAGGAGTTCAGCTTCGGGTAGATGGTATCTCTTCACCCATGCCCACCATGGAATAATCGACGTATCGAAGAGTACAGGCTCGTCGTTAGTAGTTGTTTCCGGGTTATCTTCAAGCCATTTTCTCCTCTTTGCCTCTGTAAATACAGAATCATCACATTACACAATAATCTCTCATCTTCTTATACACTATAAGAAACCGAAGCAGAAGCTTCCTAGTAACAAAGCAATAGGTATCCAAAGATTTCTCATAGGATTATGACATTTGTAAGTTAATTAGGGTTTCTAAACCTATATTGTCAATTGAAACAACACATGACTATAAATGGTAACAACATTGAAGAACTGAAACGAAATTTGAGTTTAAAGGATCTAACCAGCAACGATTACAGAATCCCAGTCAGTTTTCCCCTCTTTCTCGAACTGTTTCAGATCCCAAGTCCCATTAACCCACCTCGCATCCTGGAATTTGATTTCCGTCGTAGTGGTTGTCAAATCAGTCTCTTCGCCTCCACCGACGCCGTTATCAGAGGCGGAGGAGCTCTCCGCCGGAGATTTTACCGGAACCTCCTCTACAACCACCGACGCAGGCTTCGGAATCTCCGCGGTGGTTGCAGAGACTGAAGCCGACGCGGGTGTGGTCGAACCGTTGTCGGAGGAGGCCCGAGTGACGGAGACGAGAGAGAATCGCTTGGTGGAGAGGAGAGAGACTGAGATCTTGGGAATGAGATTAGGGTTTTGAAGTGAAGATGAGATCGGCGGGGAGAATAACGCCATGGATATGGACATTTGTTGCTCACTCCCTCTCTCTCTCCTCTGCTCAGTTTTTGAGAGAGAGTTTGAATGTGTGGTTTGAAATGAGCTTTGAGGGAAGTGAAAGAGAAGTTATCGTTTATAGCATGGAATGTATGTCGTTTTCTTCCTTCATTTAAGGAAACTACGTGACGTTTTTTTTTTGGTCTCAACACAAACAAGACTATTAATGGGCTTTATATATAAATAGAACCCCATTTCAAGTTAGCCTTCAGCCCAAAGAACAGCAGAAACCATGCATAAAACAAAAAGTCACAGTGATTTACGACTGTTCTCGAACTGACTTGAAGATTTGAAGTCTTCGTCCCTATTTTTTTAAAAAATTTTTACGTTTTTGACACTTTCTATTCTTTTTTTTTTGTTTTCTTCCGTGTCAAATGACGATTTTATTCATGCTTTCTATTGGGTAGTGTACTGTTCACAATTGATTCGCACAGTACTATATGGATAGTACTTAAAAGTCCAAAAAATGTTAGTTTCACAATTAAATTAAGAAAATGATAAAAAAAAACTTTATAAAACTTTCAAAAAATGACTACACAATCAAAAATCCCATTTTTTTTTTGAATGAAAAAACTAGAGTAAGACGAGGAAATGTCTGTGTAAATAAAAAATTTGATTAGGAAGCTGTCTTCACCAAAAAATTGTTATCCAAATAAATAATTTGCAGATCCCGCTCCGTTTAACATGTTGTGGGTGTGAGTGTGTATTTATGTTTTATCATATGATTTTTTTTTAATTAAATATAATTTTTTTACTAAAAAACATTATTAATTTTTTATTATTATTTAAATATTTGCGGGTTACCTGCGGGTACCCGCGAATTCAAGCGAGACGGGTGTGGATTGAGAAATTTATGTTCATGAATTTGACGGTATAGATCGAAACGGGTCAAAAAAAAAATCCACGCGAGACAGATCTAGTGGAACAGGTTTGATCCGGTTGATAGACCTAAAGCTAAGTACTTCTTGGACGATGTAACCGACGTGGTTAAGCTCCTAAAAGTGGGTGTGGGGTGGTTTCATCGAGCTTAAAAACCACATCTCACACGCAAGTCGCATTCATAAGATTCATAACATTGAAATAGAATAATTTGATAATTTGTAAGCTTGAAAAGTCTTGACGTGGTATTGCGAGTGAGAAAAAAAAAGTATTTGCAAACTTATGTAATTCAAGAAAGGTAAAAAAAAAACAAAAAGAAATACCACGTGGGCGGCTCTTATTGGTTCAATGACGATGGAGATGTATCAGATTTGCTTCGCGGCAAAGTTTCAACGCAACGCGACGACCTCCTCAATGTTTCAAGAAGTTTCCGGAACTGCCCTTTCCCGTGTTTTTGCCCCTACACGTGTAGGAAAAGGGTAATTTACACATACGCAGCAAGGGCATTAATGTGAAATTCTCTCCAAATCTTGTGGCTCTATAAATAACGAAAGTCTTTTGGTTTTTTTTCAGCAATATTTTCATTATCTCGAGATTCTCTCTCAAGCAGCGAAAGAAAACAAATCATGGATGCGTTCTCTTCCTTCTTCGATTCTCAACCCGGTAGCAGAAGCTGGAGCTATGATTCTCTCAAGAACTTCCGTCAGATTTCTCCGGCCGTCCAGAATCATCTTAAGCGGGTAACTCCTTCTTCTCCTCACAAACCGTTGTTTCTTGATTAGAGACGATTGTGATACGGTTGATTTGAGTTTTCGTTTCGTTTTCGTGGTATTGATCGCTCTGGTCGTCTCGATTTCATCTCAATTTCATGGGTTTGGTTCCCGGCTACGTATTATTGAACGAAGACTTCTCATAAATTTCTAGGGTTTCCAATTGCGTCGTTTTAGTTCCTGTGGATTATGAAACTGGTGAGATAGAAAAGTGAGGGAACTTACTATGATTCTGTCACAATGGTTAAACTGAGAAGGATCGTCTTGTTCGTATAGCAAATCTTCTTTGGTTTCTAAACTTTCTGGTGGTATTGATAGGTTTATCTTACCTTGTGCTGTGCACTTGTTGCGTCTGCCTTTGGAGCTTACCTCCACGTGCTCTGGAATATCGGTGGTCTTCTCACAACAATTGGATCCATTGGAAGCATGATTTGGCTGCTTTCATGTCCTCCCTATGAACAAGTACGCTGTTTAATTTAACTCCTGTCTTAAGGTTGTGTGCTCTTTGTTGTATAGTCTTGTATTACTGAGACATTGTCGTTCCTTTTGATGCAGCAAAAGAGGCTTTCGCTTCTGTTTCTCTCTGCCGTTCTTCAAGGTGCTTCAGTTGGCCCCTTGATTAATGTGGCAGTTGATGTTGACCCAAGGTACTTTATTGTTATTTACCAATGTTCATGTTAAAATCTGTGCTAGACTTCTCTAAGAGCTGACAGTTATTATTTTTCTTTTCTTACTTCAGCATCCTCATCACTGCGTTTGTCGGAACTGCGATAGCGTTTGTCTGTTTCTCAGCCGCAGCGATGCTGGCTAGACGCAGAGAGTATCTCTACCTCGGAGGACTGCTTTCATCTGGCTTGTCCATGCTCATGTGGCTTCAGTTTGCCTCTTCGATCTTCGGTGGCTCTGCATCTATCTTTAAGTTTGAGGTAAACCTAACGTCTCTTGTGTGTTAAGATGTGCTCTTTTTCGTAGTTCATCTTGCTTTCTCAGACTCCTCATCATTGTTGTGAATATCTTTGAGGGCAGCTCTACTTTGGGCTCTTGATCTTTGTGGGATACATGGTGGTGGACACACAAGAGATTATAGAGAAGGCACACCTCGGTGACATGGACTACGTGAAACATTCGTTGACCCTTTTCACTGATTTTGTAGCTGTGTTTGTTCGTATTCTCATCATAATGGTAAGTTCATTTGTCGCTGAAGTATTAAGTAATTGTGCTTTCTCCGTTAAAGAAACCTCCACTGATGAGTCCTTTTGTTATACAGTTGAAGAACTCGGCAGATAAAGAAGAGAAGAAGAAGAAAAGGAGAAACTGATACCAAAAGTGACAAAGAAAGCTGGTAGAGTGAGAAAGGTTTGTTTTTTTTGCTTGTAAGGACACACTGTTTTTAACAACATTTTACGTGAATTGCTTGTTCCTCCTATTGCATAAGAATTGGCTTCATATTGTAAATGGCTTAAGTGGTTTTCGTTGTTCTTTTCAATATCTTGAGAGTTTTCAGTCCTTAGATGTTTAAGGTTTTGGTTCTACTGTTTGAATCGCGTTGAGCTGAGAATAAAAAGTACATGGAAAGAGTAAACCTTTGAACCAAGTTCTTTTTCGAGGTAATTAAACCCTAAAACGGGCATTTTGGTTGATTTGACATCCTTACGTTACTCGGTTAATGCAAGCTTTGGTGAACGAAAACGACACACATTCCTTTCCCTTTAATGGTATCTTCTCTTTCATTTTGAAACCACACGTTCCTACTTAGGCAACCAAAAGAGGAGATGGTGAGACTTGGGAACATTTCACACTCGATGACAAAGCATAAACCCCTCCACTGATTAACATGTATACCCACAATGAGATAAAGATCATACAAGCCTAGGGAAATGATTTTACGAGCCATCATTCCCAACGACAAGTTCAAACAAATTGAACCTGGCCAAAAGCCGACCAGTGTATAACACCTCAAATCTTTAGAGTTTCTGATGATTATCAGGCTATTAGCCCAGCAATAGCTAAGTCTATCAAGCATCGTGTTATGCTAAGTCAATGATTTCGATCCATCACTGTACACTATCACCTAGGGCTGGGCAAAATACCCGGAACCGAAGAACCGAACCGAACCCGAACCAAACCGAGAACCGAATGGGTACCCGAAATATAATTATATACCCAAAATATTAATTATATTTAGACTTGATATAACCCAATTACCCAAAATTATAATTATAAAACCCAAAGATATCAATTATTGTTAGATCGAAATAACCGAAATATCTAAAATAATAAAAAATTTGAAAATTCTTAGTTATATTTGTCAAAATTTAACCAAATTTTATTCAAATTTAGTATTTTTTTTAGTTTTTTCATATATTTCGGGTACCCGGAACCGACCCGAAAATACCCGAACCGAACCCGAACCGAATTTTATAAATATCCGAATGGGTCCTTCAACCCAATACCTGAAAGACCCAATACCCGAAAGAACCGACCCGAACCCGAACGGGTACCCGAATGCCCACGCCTACTATCACCTAAAGGTCAAGACAATCTCAGAATCTTCCATGGTTCGATCAGGGCCGGCTCAGGGGGGTGAGCAGGGCGATTCCCAGGACCCCACATGTTTTTTTTTAATACTACAAATGGGCCCGGAATTTGTACAAAAAAAAAAAATTATTACTTAAAAGGGCCCAATTTTTTTTTTTTTTTTACTTTTATACCCCAAAATTTTTTTTTGCCCCAGGGCCAACTAGGATTGAGCCGGCCCTGGGATCGATACATATAAACTTACTTTTGACAGCTTCACTGGCAATACTGGCAATACGCAGGGAGTGCCTCTACCTCGGCAAACTGCTTTCCTCTGGCATGTCCATGCTAATGTGGCTCACGACTTTTGAGTTTGCCTCTTCGCCCGTCATGTTTCAGGTAACCAACCATCTTCTTTTGCTAGTAATTAAAGCTATCCTTCTTGTAGTAATGTAGTTGATTCCTCACCGTTTTTATGAACTTTTGGTCGCAGGTTCGCAGCTGTACTTTGGACTCCTGATCTTCGTTATACATACATAAGATGATAGAGAAGGCACACTATGATTATGGACTACGTGGAGCATTTGCTGATCTTTTTCATCGACTTTGTAGGTTTGTTCGTTCATATTCTCATTATAATGGTAAGTCCAGTGGGTGGTTCTTCTCTGCTTTTAACAAATGGTGCTTTATCTGTTAGTAACCTTTCATTGATTGGTCCTTTTGTTATGGAGTCGACGAAATATGCATCTAAAGAATAGGAGGAAGAAAAGGAGAAACCGAGGCTGAAAGTGACAAACAAAGTAAACGAGATTAAATGTAGTGAGAGTGTTTACTTGTCGAGACACTTTTCTGGTAACAAGGTAATATTATGTTTCTCCATGATTTACTTCACTGTGATGTAGTGGTTGAAATTTTTGTCATATCTGTCCAGGAAAAAAAAGTAGCATTTGGATTTTTCTACTGCGATTTCAATTAGTCATACTCACAAAAATGCTTTAAAAGTTTAAATTGCAAGAATATTCTGCTTTATTCAAAATATTGAAATTAGTCTAAGTTTCGGCCAAAAACCTCCACTATTGAAAATGAATTTGTGTATTTATCTTCTTCATAGATATAACTCTCAGGCTGTACATGGCCCAAGTCGTTTTGGACTTGGTTTTGTTCTTTTCCAACTCTTAAGCTTTCATAATATATCATATCCTAGATGTTAAGGATTTTTTATTTTTGCTGCTTAGCTTCAATCGAAGTAGACTACTAGGAATAAAAAGTAGGAAAAGTGAAAATCCCAGAACATGATTGTGTTTTTATTAGCATGAATGTAGTAAGCAGTTACTATGTTTCAAACGGGAAATTTTCATTTACGAATCTAATCACGATTGATAATAAGTGATACCAGAATCACTCTGGTTGGTGTAAATGAAATACCAAAACAAATTGGGATTCTTGCATGTACGGTCACTTAATGAAAATATTATTTGTGTATTAATATTTTACAAAAACTGGAAAAATAAGTAATATTTAGTGTATTGTACACGTGTTGATTTTCGAATCGTACAATACTGTGCGAATCAACAGTGTACAATAAACAGATTAATAACAAATAAGGGCAAAATCGTATTTTCTAAAGAGAAAATACTTTAGAAATTAGAAAGTGTTAAATCATAAATTATGTTTTGATTAACTGACACTATATGCAAAATATAAATTTGAATTTGATTTTCCTTGGAAAACAAAGAATTAAAGAGCTTGGACCTAATATTTAAGATTCAACTTTTTATTTAATTGTTTGTCATTTTGTGCTGTAGTGGTTGTGTTTTGATTAGCATGAATGTGAATTGTAAGCAGATCATCATTTGGTAATACTTTGTTTTTATATAAAGCACTACTCGTGCATTACCTTTTGTATTTTTAACCTTATCTCCATATATCCATTAGATCCATCGCCTCATCTCCACCGTCCGATTCTATGATCATTTTACATTATTCCATCAAACCAAATTTCGTAAAATATTTTGCAAGCAGTCCAATTAGGGTCACGAGTTTTTTACCGTCTCGTTACTTTTTTCACTCTGTAACTTTAACAACACGATAAAATTTTTGTATTGCGATTGCAAAATAATTTATATTGTTTCCTTTACATATCCCTCATGGGAAAGTACTATTATTTGATCGAGACTGCACATTATTTTTGGAGTTACGTTTCAATAATCACACTGTTTTCCACAATTTGCTTTTTCCTCGAAATGAAAAACCTAATTTTTGATACATCTCATCATCCTAGCATGTTATAATTTCACCAAACCTCAAAATTATGTGGATCTTGAATTCTTCTTGATCATGGATGATTGCATATTTAATTAAAGAAAGTTATATCTGTAGTTAACTTAGTGGGAATAGTATAATACGCGTAGACACGGAGTTATGTACCCAAATTAGTTCACTAATCACATTCAAGAAACTAAAGAAGTGGGACCCATCATTACAAATACTTTAACCAAATCAAACGGAGCAGAAGAAGAGAGTTGTGTCCATGATCGTCGTCGTCATTACGGCCGGTCACTTTACAAACCATTTATTTTATTTTTATTTTGTTTGATATTCAGAAATCTCTATTAATAAATGTAAATATTAATTTACCAAACGTCATGCCATCACATACTTTAGAATAAGTAACCTAATCTTATAACCTAGTCTAATCTTCATCAAAAAGACAATCAATTATTTACATCAATATCTACAATTTTAAATGTAAAAGTGAAACAAAAAAAAACTTATTTATTTCATCTTTCCTTCTTGGCCATTTTTTTAGCTTTTTCTTTCTTGGTTTAACACTTGAATTGTTACAATTTATAATGTATATCACAGAAATGAGATTGGCCAATAGAAGAAGTCTTAGTTACAATTTTTTTTTTGATGAGATGTGAAATTTATTCATCTGTGTAATAAGATATGTACAAAAGAGTTATTTATAAGCTAAGCAGTTGCTAGAGAAATCGAAAAACCATTGTAACTGCATATGACCTTAGCGTCGCCCAAACCAGCGTTGTAGTAGTTCATGAATTCTTCGATTGGTGGTGTAATCTATACTATAATGAGAGAGTTTTTTCTCAATCTAGGATGTCCACCTCATCACTTCATTTACAAAAAAAAATTAACATTAAAATATATTTAAAACATTTATTTAATACATGTCTATTATATTTATCATTATTTTTATTTAATACAAATTACAAAAATATAAAACTTTGTTTAACAAAATATAAAAGTGATAATTCGATATTAAGAATCAAAAAATTATAATACTAATTGGATAAAAAAATAATGAAATATTTTCTTGAAAATGATATATTGTTAGATTTTCAACCAAAAACTTTAATTTAATATTTATCCTATTTAAAATGTTACAATATGATTATGAAATTAATAATGTAAAATAAATTTTACTACATATAATGAAAAAAATAATTTATTCAATTCTGTTCCGAGAATATATAATTTTTATAATAAAATTTACATCATTTGAGAGTCACAAAATACTATAATATAAGTTTTTACAATTAACTTAACAAAGTCGAGAATATGTAAAATAGGACAAAGATAAGAACAAATAAATAAAATTATAGATAAATGATAGTAGAGAAAATAAGCATCTTATTATATAAAGTAGAATCTATTATACAATAGGAGAATTTTCTCTCAATATAAACTATCCACATCATCACTACAATCCTCTATTAATGGACACCACTTATGTAAAACTCTAATATGTACTAATTAAAGCTTCAACATAAGAATAATTATTACTATACAACTCCAAAACACACAATTACACCAACTAACGAGAAAATATATAATATTAATTATGATTTAAATTTTGAACCGGTTATTAACAAAATTAGTATATGCGAATGCATAAGTTTGGAAAAAAATAATTAAATGAAATAAGTGAAAAATGACCATATAGTAAGTTCATATTTGAAAATAAAATATTAAGATAAACTACTTAATTTATAGATAACCAACTACAATTCAACGGAAAATACATATAAAATGAGTTTATTATCATAATTAACAGTATAACATCTATAAATTGATACTCGATAAATTAATATCTCGACAAATCAATACATTTTTTCGGATCCGAATTGGTTTCTCGGACAAATAAATATATCGAGGATTTTCAAAGCCAAAACTTAGCCATTTACTAAATGATCGTCATAAAACTTGAAATGCTTATTACCCAATTTTTGTTAATGGAAGAGACTAAGTACCATTGAAGCCAATATAATAGACTCTGAGAATCGTTCACATATTCTTTAAATAAAAAAGATGGAGAAGTTAAACCAACTCTTGCAATAACTTCACTCCAAGTTCTCCAAGTTCTGGTGTCCTAAGAATTATCTTTGAATCCATTGAGGTTCCTATTAATCTACTTCTTTCCTCATTGTTCACAGATGAAATGGACTAAAGATCATTAAGAATGATCGCTATTCTAACTTCACAAAATTGCTAAAACTCTAAGATTTTGTGAAAATTTGATTGATTTTTACATCATTACCCAGAACAAACGATGTGTTTTTTTGAAAGGATGTTTGTTGATCGCATCAGCTCCATCTGCAATCACAACGCCACATATATCGCAATCTTTCCCCTCCTATAAATCCAAAACAACACACAATATTTCAAATTTTGAACACCCGAATCTGGTAATGATAAGATACATAAAATTTCGAATTCTGAAATCATACATTGAGGTAGGTGCGAGCATCGATGAAGGAATGAAAATGGCGGAAACAAATGTGAGAAGCGGAACCATGGCTACCGAAGGCGTTGAAAGTCACGGCGGCCATCGAGGATCAGTTATGTGAGTGGGATTTGTTGGATTTTTAGAACCGAGAGAGGATATGTTCTTCGGATATGGGGAACAAGGAAAAAATCACAGATCTTTTGTCAGCGGTCTTTCACGAAGAAAGTAATAGTTGGGCCAAAATATCTATAGATTCCGGAACAGAAATGTAATATTATACGTTCAACTAAATATGTAACTTATGAGAGATTTGAAATGGTGTTAAGAATATATATATATATATATATAACTATAATTAGAATCACACAGTAGTCAAATACTACATATAAACACATGAAAAAAGAATAATATTTCAACATATGTAAACAACATAATTAAAAGAAAAAAACTGTTGTTATATACAAACACTAATAAGGAGAAATAACAAAACACACGGATATACATACAATGCAACTATAAACCGACTATTAAACTAAAATTCAAAATTAAAAAAAAAATTGTTTCTTGAAAAATAGCATATAAACAAATTTATAAAACATGAATATAAAATAAGCGCTTATAAAAAAAAATATAAAACATGAATGTAAAATAAGCCCGCGTTTCGCGCGGGGGTCAATCCCTAGTTCAAGGAAATAATTCTGTTTCGAATTAGCTTGTCAATGTGATGGGCAAGCTAGCTCACCGTATTGTAGCTTGTATGGTGAATACGCGAATTCCGTTCTCTCCAAATCGCATAGATTGTTGCTTGAAAACATAGTCGGAGAAGTATTTGATGCTGATAATCCCCTCGATGTGTGGTTAAATACCGAGAAGTCTCTGTCCAATCATGACTTTGTCTATTTCGGAATAAATTTCCCATAACGTCACACCATACCATGTAAGAGTACAGGCACGCGAAGAATAAATGATCCCTCGTTTCGTCCGGTTCACCACATAGAACGCAAGGTTGCTCAGTTCTCCAACTTCGCATATGGTCCCCTGTGGATAGCCTGTTATGCACAGCAAGCCAAGAAATGAAACCACACCTCGGTATTGATTGGCCAGATCAAATAAGCTTCCACCAAGAGACCTTCAGATGGTGGATGTGAAGGAGATCCCATGTATGAGATGTCGAGAAATGAGGATGATACTCTGTTGTCTTGTGTCGCCAGAGGTAAACATATGTGCCACTGTCCAATTGAGGTCCCGGGTGTGATTGGATGTGCTCGATTAGAAGATCAAAATGGCCGATTCTGGTTCGACGGATTCGCCATCCATTCGGCCCGAAAGCTTCTGCTACCGTGGCTGTGATAGGGATCCCCAGAATGCGTGGTCCCACCATACCGGTCTGATCAATTAGTCGCCCCTGTGGAAGCCAGTCATCGTGCCAGAAAGATAGTGTAAGTCCATTACGGACCTCTCCCTTCAAAAATGTTGCCGCTTATTTCCACATTTTTAGAAATTTTCTCCAAATCCACAAATCAATTTTCGTATCTGGTGCCATCCAAAAAATGAAGTTTCGCAAGAGATTTTGCTTCGTCCACGCGACCCACAGCGAACCTGACAAGGTAAAAAACCTCCAAATAAGACTTAAGGCAAAGACTCAGGAAACATCTCGGAGACGACGAATCCCCAATCCTCCTTCAGACTTCAGCCTGGAAACATCTTCCCAAGAGATCTTTGCTCTTGTTGATACATTTGGATTTCCTGACCAAAGTAAAGCACTGCATAGACTCTCAATTTCATCCAAACATCGGGATGGTAATCGAAACATCGAACACCAGAAATTTGAGATACTCGTAATGACTGGGGCAATAAGTTGTAGACGACCAGCATATGAGAGTTTCTTCGTAGTCCATGAGAGCATTCACGATCGAATTTTATCGATGAGAGGGGCATAGTCATGAACAGTCATTACCTTTGTCGTTAGAGGAAGCCCGAGATAGCGGATTGGTAGAGATTCCACCGGAATCCCCATCGCATCCGCATTGCTGCTGATGTTTTGTGCATGTCGTCCCCTAGAAACAATGCTGATTTACTCGCATTAATGTGAAGGCCCGGGATTCTCGCAAAGTCATCAAATACCCGCATAGTTTCTATGAGCGAGGTAGGTGAGCCATCAGTAAACACCAAGATATCATCTGCGAAACTCAAGTGTGTAACTCAAACTTGTTCACACCGAGGGTGACTTCCGATCCTTCCAAGTTCAGTCGCTCTGTTTAGAAGCCTAGAGAGAACGTTTTGCACCATTAAAAATAAGTATGGGGAGAGAGAGCAGCCTTGCCTGATGTCACGAGTGATAGCAAAGAAACCCTCAAGGTCTCCATTGACGACGACAGAGAACGAGGCAGTGGAGATACATATGTGAATCCATGGCGTGGAAAATCTCAATGATGAGAGTCCATTGAACCATGTCGAAAGCTTTCGATATGTCAAACTTGATTGCACTCCGTGGCCTTAGTGAATCCTTGTGGTAATCTTTTACCAATTCTGTAGCCATCAACACATTTTTTAATAAGAGACGACCCTTGACGAAGGCACTCTGATTTAGCTCTATGAAGTCCGACAATCTAACTTTCAGCATGTTTGCAAGGATTTTAGATATTACCTTATAGATCATGTTACAGTAAGCTACTGGCTTGAAGTCTTTCATGGTGATGCACGTATCGTCCGAGCGTTTTGGGATAAGCGCAAGCAGAGTAGCGTTAACCGATCGTGGCATGAAACCATAGAAAAAAAGATTGGACTGCGACTACGAAAGCGTCCCCAATTATGTTCCAAGCTGTTGTATAGAAATCTTTAGTATGGCCGTACGGGTCAGACGCCTTGTCAGAAGGCATAGAGAACAGAGCCTGTTTGATTTTCTCTTTGGTGACGGGGGAGACAAGCTTTGCACATGTTTCTTGTGAGCAGCGATAATTGAGCAAAGAACTTAGATAATCCGTAGTAGCTTCCTCGAAATATGTCGTCTCTTGTTGTAGAAATTTTTTAAAATACTCAGCTTCTTCTGTTTTAATGTCCTCTGGGTTCGTGATTTCCTCCCGGAGGCACGAATCAGCTTCCAGATCGAATTTCGAGCAGCTCTAGCTTGAGAAACTTGATGGAAAAAGACGTGTTTTGATCCCCACAAGCGAGCCAGTTGATACCAGATTTCTGCTTGAAAAGTTGTTCCTCTAGTGCAGCTAATCTGTTCCATTTTTCCGATGTCGTAGCCACCGCTTCCATGTTTGACTGGGAGGGGTCTGCCAAAGCTCTGGTTTGAGCCTTACAAAACAGAGTATAAGCTTACTTTGTACGAACTGTCACGTTCCCAAATCTTGTTCTATTCAGTTCACGCAAGTGGAATTTGAGACTCTTAAGCTTTTTGTGGAGCATGGAGCGGGCAACTCGAGAGTGAAATAGCGGTGGTGTGTATGTCCAACTCTTGTGCACTGTCTCATGAAAAGAAGAGTGTGTAGCTATAAAATTAAAGAAATAGAAAGGCTTCCGCCGTGCTGCACTTTCGCTTGATAAATGAACGACGCATCGGGAATGATATGAGATTCCCCCCGCCTCAAAGGAAGCATGAGAGGATGGAAATTGAGACAACCAATCTGCATTTATTAGAGCTTGATCCAACTGTTTCCCCACTGGATTCAAGTCTTGATTGTTTATCCATGTGTAGATAGACCCCGTAGATGTAATATCTGATACTCCACAATTAGCCACTGTATTCTGAAAATCTCTCATCCCTGCGGTGTTTATAGAATAGTCTAGGCTGCGAGAGTGCTCTTGCAATGACAAGATTTCATTAAAATCTCCTAATATTATCCATGGCAGCGCTATTTGCTGCATCGAGAGATGAATGTTGCAGAGTTCTGCCCATAGTATCCTCCTCTCTGAGGCAAAATTGGATGCATAAACAAAGGAGACCATAAACTTTTCTCTCGTACTTACCAACGTGACTGAGCAAGTGATATGTTGAGAACTTTTAAGAATTGGCGTCATTTCCACCTATGTTGACCATCCAACCCATATGCGACCCAATCTATGACAGTCATAGTTTGTAATATAGACCATCCCGGGATGACATACTCCATGATAGGTGTAGCCTGAGATTCTTGTACCCGTATTTCAACAAAACAACCAAACGCGGGCTTCACTGCTTGTATCCAACGCTTAGCTACATCATGTTTGCGAGGTTTGTTGAACCCTCACGTTTTCCAAGCAAAAAATGATGTCATAACTTCCGTGAGGAATTTTTTTGGAGAGTTGGGTGCCCTGCTCCTTACGAGTGCCATGCTCCTTGCGAGTGATGATAGGTTTCGGACCTCGAGATCGACTTCGTTTCTGGTTTCCTAGTCTTCGTTTAATCCCATGTTGTCCTTGCATTTTACTGCCCTCGTTTTTCTTTTCAGTCTCATTTATATTGGTACCTCCCTCAATGTCTGCACCCGAGTCATCATCCCCTCATTCCTCCTCCCTTGAATCCCCTTCCAAATCACTCGCGTCTTGAAAAATTTCATGTGAACCTTGGGCCTAGTCCTCTACTTCCCCTTCTTCCCGAAGATCTTCTAGAATCTCGAAACCATTTGGGGATACTGGGTTGTCTTCTCGAGTTATGACAGTGCTCTGCTTTCTCCTCGGAGATCCGAGCTTCACCTGACGAGCCAATGTCGACCAATCCTCATTCTCTTCCTCGCTTATGAAACTTGGTTGTTTCTCTGCCCTTGTCTCCAATGGTGGTATTACAACATCCCCCGTAAATGCAGGTGTGCGTTCAAGGTCTCTTAGTAGTTTTTCCGCAATCTCCTGTACGGATACAACTTCTGTCATTTTTTCCAATTCAGCCTGATTTGTAACATTCCCTTGAGCAGAGGTCTCCTTCGCCAGAATAGTAACTGTTTTCTCCACCGAACAGTCTTTTCCCCCATGGCCCCATTTGTGACAAGAGTTGCATCGAGGTGGTAACCATGGGTAGTTAACTCCCACTATAGTATATTCGCCTTTAGTGTTTTTGAAACAAATTTTCTCGATGAGAGGCTTATGCAGGTTCACTTCAACTAGAATTATGGCCACATCCATTTTGATGCATCGTTCTGTATTTGGATGGAGTTTAACGAAACGTCCTATTGTACGAGATAGAAAACTTAAGCCTTTCTGCGAGTAGAGGTATCCGGGGACGCCTCTAAGGTTCACCCACAACGGCATTGCAGACAGATCCGGGGGGGGGGGGGTTACGAGCTGTTTCTGGGTTCCATTCATTGATTACCAAAGGTACATCACCAATATGCCAGTATCGCCTTCTTAGTACGCGTTCACGAGTGTTAGAGTTTTATATCCGAAACAAGACTATCGTTTTGTTGATGAACTGCACATCTATTTTTGCCGATCGGTCAGAGGACGACCAGATCCGGTTAACCGTTGCGTGAATTGACCCAACGTGCGGAGCATCACCCATAAAGTAGCCGACTACAAAACACCTCTAGAGAGGGACTGCGTCTCCGTCGATTTTGTCAGGGATAGTAACCTCAGCAATACCATTTGATACCACAAACTATGGGTGAATCATAGAAACAGAACCATATGAATCGTTCACCACTGCAGACCAAAATTCCTTTCGAGACGGAGAGACCATTGTTGAAGGGCTTTTTGGTGAGGGGGAAGTGGGTATGGAGGGGTCCTCCGGGAGCGGAGGAAGCTCCATGCGGCGGCTTACCTTGCAGACGGCTAGGCAGAGCAGCAGAGCGGCTAGGGTTCAAACTTTTGATCTTAGTTACAATTTTTAATTAACAGAGAATTAAATTTTCAATATAATGTTGTAAATATTCAACTGTAATACAAATATTCACTGATTACCAAAGGTACATCACCAATATGCCATTATCGCCTTCTTAGTACACGTTCACGAGTGTTAGAGTTTTCTATCCGAAACAAGACTATCGTTTTGTTGATGAACTGCACATCTATTTTTGCCGATCGGTCAGAGGACGACCAGATCCGGTTAACCGTTGCGTGAATTGACCCAACGTGCGGAGCATCACCCATAAAGTAGCCGACTACAAAACACCTCTAGAGAGGGACTGCGTCTCCGACGATTT
>PKML01006231.1:344151-383662 GCA_002933935.1 Eutrema yunnanense | reverse complement strand
AAAACTGTACATATTCCGTTCATGGCGTTTGGTGCGTTTTAGACGCAAAGAAATACATTCAAACCAATAGCTAAAATTAGTTAATTTTGTATGTCATTTTTAATTTAGTATTTCATACTTCAACCATCAAAGATTTTTCTATATAGTATGAGTATGAGATGAGATAACTTTTTTTTTTTGAGAATATAAGAGATGAGATAACTTATTATTAACTTTTTTTTTGAATTACCATAAAGTTTTGGGCCGAAACTCGTAATCCACAGATCAGAAACCATATCATGTATTATTAACTTTTTTAAAAAACTTGAATATATATTCGCGTTTGGTGTTTTTGAAACACAATAATAATAATAATAATAAAAAGCTAAAATTCTGAAAAAATTATGTCATTTTAATTATAATTCAATATTTAACCATGTTTGATATATGTGGACCAAATGTTCTAATGTAACAAATTTACACACTGTAAATCAAATTAAATCTTGTTCAACAAAAAAAAGTAACTAAGTAATTGAAAAATCTCAAAGTAAGCATACAATATTAATGAATTAATAGTTTTAATAAAAAACTTAATAGTAATAATAATAAAAAAGCTAAGTAAGGAGAGGAGGAAGCTGAAACATTAACTTCATATAACAAAAGAGCCATTTTACATACACAAAGACTCTCTCTCTCTAACCTCACCACTTTCTCTCTCTCTCTTTCCCTTTTTCACAGCCATTTGTTAGATTCCTCTCTCTCTCTCTTTTATATTGGATTGTATTAGACTGATTAGCTCAAGGAACCGAAAAGAAAGAATTTTTTTTCTCTTCCGTTGTTTCGATTTCTAAATTTTTCTGGGTTGTTCTTGTTTTCCTCCGACTTTTCTTTCCTCGAATCTTCTCAGAAGAAGGTTTTTTCACTCTCTTTTTTTTTTGTTTTTTTTTTATTGGCTTGTATTAGTTTTTCTGCAGGAAAAAAACAAAACCTTTTTCTGGGTTTTTCTTCGCAGAGAAGCTTCTCAATACCCAGTTTTTGTTTAGCTCAATAATAAACAAAACCAATAACCATAAACTCAGTTTCTCTTATTGTTGTGAAATTTTATATATTAATTTTTGAAAGAAAAAAAAAGAAAAGATGGGGAAGCAAGGGCCTTGCTATCACTGTGGAGTTACAAGTGAGTTCTTGTTTTCTCTTTTGATTTTGAGAAAACTGGGTCCAAGTTTGAGCTGATTTACTGGTTGTTTCAATAAACCATTTGAAGAACTGCTTCACAATTGATAATGCAACATGAAAAAACATTGATCATATGAAATGATTTGGTTGTGTCTGTGTTTATGACCTTAAGAAGCACACGTTGTGGGTCCTTTCCTGTTCTGATCACTCTTATTGAGCTTTGAATGTTATGTAATGTTATCAAATGTGTAGTGAAGTCAATAGTGTGTTTGGCAAATTGGGATCTTTACTTTGTCTCATTTTTCATTCTTCTTCCTTCTTATGAGGCTTTACCTGATACAGAGAAATGCCTGATTGAGTGTTTAATCATTGGAAAAATGTTGTAAACAGGCACTCCTCTATGGCGAAACGGGCCACCAGAGAAGCCGGTATTGTGCAATGCGTGTGGTTCGAGATGGAGAACAAAGGGAACACTGGTAAACTACACACCGCTTCATGCTCGTGCTGAAGGTGATGATATTGAGATTGAGGATCATAGAGCTCAAAGGATAATGATCAAGGGAATGTCTGTGAACAAAAAGATTCCCAAGAGGAAATCATATCAAGAAAATTTTACAGTTAGAAGAGCTAACTTGGAATTCAACAACGGTTTCAAGAAGAAGGCCTTTGAAGAAGAAGCTAGCAATAGATCGAGTTCAGGGTCGGTTGTATCGAACTCCGAGAGCTGTGATCAATCTAATGCGTGGGAAACGACTTTTCCTTGCAAGAGGAGGACATGCGTGGGGCGTCCAAAGGCGGCTTCTTCTGTTGAGAAGCTCACAAAGGATCTCTATAGTATTCTACAAGAACAACAATCTTCTTGTCTCTCTGGTTCTTCAGAGGAAGATTTGCTTTTTGAGAACGAATCACCAATGGTGATAGGACATGGGAGTGTTCTTATGAGAGATCCTCACTCGGGTACTCGAGAAGAGGAATCTGAAGCTAGCTCACTCTTGGTTGAGAGCAGCAAGTCCTCATCAATTCATTCTGTTAAATTTGGTGGAAAAGCTATAAAGCAGGAGCAGTTCAAGAGGTAAATATACCTTTTGAAAGCCTTCTAGATAAGAAAGACCAAGATTGCTTTGGGAGAATCTGATTTCAGCAAGTATAAATGATGTTTTGGTTGCAGGACCAAATCTCAAGTCTTGGGAAGACATAGTTTATCACTCTGTAACATAGATTTGAAGGTAAATTCATTTGCAACTCCCAACTATTTTGTTTCCTAAAAAATAAATATATGAATGCCTTACGATGGAAAACTGTCTGCAGGATGTTTTCAACTTTGATGAGTTCATAGAAAAATTCACAGAGGAAGAACAGCAAAAACTGATGAAATTACTTCCTGAAGTTGACTCTGTTGATCTTCCTGATAGGTTTTTTAACTCAATGCAACTTCAGTCTTTACAGATTTATTTTAGCGGCTACTTCGAGTTCTTATACTTCTTGTTTTCTCTTTTTGCCAGCCTCAGAAGCATGTTTGAGAGTTCTCAATTCAAAGAGAACTTCTCCTTGTTTCAGCAACTTGTGGCAGATGGTGTTTTTGAGACATCTTCATCTTCTTCCTCTGGATCAAAACTTGAAGACATTAAGACACTTGCAAAGCTTGCTTTATCCGATCCTAACAAATCACATTTGTTGGAAAGCTATTACATGCTCAAGGTTTTCGACATGTACTCTTCTCGAAACAAATAGTTTCTATACTTAGCTTTTGTTCACTTAAATCTTTGCTTCAGGAACAGAGAAAATGGATTGAAGACTCTGTTACTGCAACATCAAGGGTCACAAACCCGAATCCATTGAATAATAATAGTCTTGTAACCATTGAAAGACCTTGTGAAAGCTTAAACCAAAACTTCTCAGGTTAGTCAAGATTCTTGAATCATGTCAATCCATAAACTTTCTGCAGTAAAATCTGTCTGCTTCTGATTATTTTTGAGTTTTGCATTCTCCAGAGACAAGGGTTGTGATGAGGAGCCCCAAAGAGGTGATGAAGATTAGATCAAACCACATCGAAACCGAAGAGATTTTAGAGAACAGCGTCTCTTCCTTGAACCCTATGAGCTATGGTGGCTCTATGGTGTTTAGCTATGAAGATAATGATATTTCTGATCAGGATCTGCTTCTTGATGTGCCGCCGAATGGATCATTCCCTCAAGCAGAGCTTCTTCACATGATATGAAAGAAGGGAAAGTTTCTCAAACTCATTGGTGTTTCTCAGAACAAAGACTTAAAAGACTTTATAAAGATATCTCTCTCTATCTTGAAGAGAAAACTCTTTTACACTTTAGGCTTTTCTGAGAAAATGTGGCCAAATGAGATTTTCTGCATTAGAAATTGCAATCTGCAGATATAAAAAAGGAAGGATTTTTATGTATGGCCTCTCTTTTGTGGTCTTATATATATATATATATATATATATATATATATTGGTACATATACTGCCTTCTTGTTCTTACTAAACTCGAAGAACAAGAAAGTTCGTTTTAAATCCAAAATCTTTTTCTTGAAAATTCAATTTTCTGCTCTCATCTTATACAAAATAAGAGCAGAAATTAGTGTTTTTTTATATATTACGCAACTTAGTGTATCTCCAATAAGGTTCTTATGGAGTTCTTATGTGGAGTTTTTAATGACAAAAAATTAAAATTAAATAGAAAAGTTAAGAAATAAAAACTTAGGTGAGGTTCTTAGCCACGTGTCGATGTATAATTCGCCGGATTTTTTTTTTACTTTTTTTTAATTTTAACTTTAAAAAAAAAATTTAACTTTTTTAAAAAAAACTTCTTTTTAACTTCAATTTTAAAGAAGTTGTTTCAAATTTTTCATATATGTTTCAAATTTCATTCAATGCAATATATTTTATGTTTTATTCAAGAAAATAAACTCTTCTTAAAATAAAATAATTTTCATAATTTTCTTTTTATTAAGAACTTCATCAGAGGTTCTACCATTGGAGGAGAAAAAAAACAAATTAATGAAGTTGTGGAGTTTTTAGATAAAATTTATAAATAAAAAATTGGTAAGAACCCATGAGAGGTTCTTACGACTGGAGATGTTCTTAAGTAGACTTTTGTTTTATACGTACTTTGTGTTGTGTACTTCTATACGAAATGAAATTTTGGTAATCTATTTTCTTAAAAACTTGTATTGTGAAAACAACTTTTCTTAAATGTTTCACTTTTTATACTAATTTTGTTTTTTTTAACATTTACGAAGAAAATATAAGAACTATTATAAGACAATTCAACAACGAACAATTATTTTCGTTCCACAAAGATTCATGACCACGATAAACCGTTCTGCTTGCACCATGTTGGAAATTTTCTGTAAGCTTACCTCTATTAATCTGTAGAAATTGCATTTTTCGGGAATCGAAACACATAATTCTTGTGTAAAAACATTAATGAACCATTTGGTCAACCACTGAACTAGTCTACTTTTTTTTTATTTTTTATTTAAGATATCATCACTTGCTATTAGTATTTTCTATACTTTAATTGAAAAAATTACATCATAGTAACCTTTAATTGGTTAACGTTGTGGGGCCATACTAACAAACGGGTTTTTTTTTTTGTCATCTGATTTTGATTAATATTAAAAATAGGGAGACAAGAGAAATACAAAAATAGGTGGAACAACTAAAAATCCCCGGAAATAAAGATCAAAAGAGGTAAAAACACACGCCCAAAAAAACCGGGGAAACAAACTTAAACGAATTTTAAAACCGATACAACACCAACAAGAATTTCCAAAATATGTGCCTATTGAAATCTACACACCGAACACCAGCCGGACGAGATGACATAAAACTTTTTTTTTCACAAAGCAAGCTACTTGAAAGCAACATCTTCACCAAACACTAACCAACAACCAAATTTCGACTTACCGTTGCCGGAAGCAAACGATAGAAACCAAAACCCAAAATCTAAACGGAGCTAACTCAAAAAGGAACAAGGCAGAGGAGACAAACCGATAACATAAACAACAAAGATAAAACCTGAACACGAGAACAAAGACAAAAACATCCTTACCGGAGATGAACCCCAGTCGAACCCGAGCACATCACAAAACAAGAACAGAGAAGCCCAAGACTGGAACAAGAGTTGAAGAAAGTTATGCGATGTCGTTAGCGAAAGCACATATATCGCTCCAAACGACTACACCGCACCGTCAGATAGATCCGCTCATCTGTACATTTGGCGACTCACTCATCACACCAACCCAACTATCTGCACAAACCTGAGAATACAAAGCTCATCCTCCTTGACAGAAGCTCAACCTTCTATGCAAAGACTCAAAACAAACCGCCGGACAACTTGAGAGCACAGATCGGAGCCGGAGAGGATAGAAGATGCAGATCCAAACCAAAATCGAGATCGCAACTTCAGAACCTGATCCACCAACTACAGAGACTGCAAACCAGAACCACAACACTCAACACCTCAAAGAAACGACAGCGAAGACAAAGAAGCCAACGCCGAAAACCTAAGAAAAGCGAGCAGTTGTAGCAAACCAAACGCATACCGAAGGCAAACCGAGAAACCCCCGGAGATAACCGCTACTAACCTTACACAAAAACTAGAAAACCGATCGACGCCGTGGATGTGAAAGCCCACACTCATCGGCCGGAGACACCCAGCTCGAAAAAACTTTTTCAAAACGGGTTAAGTATATTTATTTATTTTTTCTTATAAAATAAAGAGAAATATCCTCAAATAGCACAAAAATTATTTTTTGTTCCAAAACTAGCACCCTAAATTTAAAATACCAAAAATAGCACTACTAATTATTTAAAAATACTTATTTATCAAAAATAAATTTAAAATAGAATTAAACATTATGTTTGGGTTCACTATTTCCAATTTAGGGTTTAGTTTTTTCCCATTAGAAAATGATTATAAGTCATTTTTATATTAAATTTGTGCTAATATTGTCAAAATTGGTGCTATATTTGTGATTTTCACCATTGGTGGCTAAATTTAGAAACTTTTAGTTTTTTTGTGCTATTTTGTAGAATTGCCCTAAAATAAATTAGATAAAAGATTAATTAATTACTCAAACTCTCCACTAATTCTCTTCAACACTCTACCAGATATTTTTTGTTTTTCCGGTGACTGTTAGTTTCGCAGGAGGGGTACTCACCACATATACCCCTCTGCAGGGATTTTTAATCACAAATCTCCCTCACTCGTGAAATGTCGAATTTACCCTTAATGAGTGATTTTAAAGATTAAGTAGAATTAAATCGGTAAGATGACAATGAAAAACACCGGGGCTCAGTGGTTGCGAGCTCCACGCGCGTCACCCGCGTGCGCGCGACCAGGGTTCGAATCCCCTCTACGTGGTATAACTGGGTAATACTCGGGTAATACTCGAGTAATACTCGGGGGTAATACTAGGTAATACTAGAGTACAGTAATACTGGGTAATACTATGTAGTAATACTAAGATAGTAATACTAGGGGATACTGGGTAATACTGGGGTGTAATACTAGGTAATACTTGGAGATACTGGCGGTGATATTTCANTGTGATTTTCACCCTTGGGGACTAAATTTAGAAACTTTTAGTTTTTTTGTGCTATTTTGTAGAATTGCCCTAAAATAAATTAGATAAAAGATTAATTAATTACTCAAACTCTCCACTAATTCTCTTCAACACTCTACCAGATATTTTTTGTTTTTCCGGTGACTGTTAGTTTCGCAGGAGCCGGAGAATAATAAACGCAACGCACGCGAGGTAGAAGAAGAAGATGATCGATCAGTGGTTTACTCTTGGCGATTCTCTCTGGTAATACATTTTTAGATTCGTTATTTCGTTTTTCTTACTCATGAATTTCGTTTTTTCGTTTTTAGATTCGTTATTTCGTTTTTCTTACTCATAGATACTCACCGTATTCTCCACTAATTCTCTTCAACACTCCACCAGATTTTTCCTTTTCCGGTGACTGTTAGTTTCCGGAGAGAAAACTTACGCGAGGTAGAAGAAGAAGATCGATCAGTCGTTTACTCTTCGCGATTCTCTGCTAATCGATCTTCGTAGATCTGAAGCTCAAAGAGAACGATTATCCAGGTTCGTATTTCACTCTCACACGAAAATCGTTCGACTAAAATCGATCCACTCTTTATCTCAACGCCACATTCTCATATTCACCACACTGTTTAATACGATCTCTGTTTGCGATCGGAAGAAAACATTCCTCGAAAATCGAGTAAAAATTCCTCAAATTAGATTATCTGTGTTCATATAGTTTCCGCGATTTTTTAGGCTCTTTCTTGGAATTTTGTATTGGAAAACCTGAGAAAATTTCTATCATAGATGAACGGAATCGGGTATTAGAGATAACAAAAGACGATTCCGGTTGTAAAAGTCTCTTCTTTTTTGTGTTGAAATTGAAATCATCGAACTGATTATTGATCGATTACTTAAGAAACTGATTTTCTTCACTTTGCAACAGGAAGATGAATCGTTCTCATAAGCGTCAATGTGTCTACGCCATTCGAGATTACCCACTTGGCTGTGGAACCATCAAGAATCCAAGAACTAGTGATGTACCTTGTCTCAAACAAGAGCCTGCAGAGTTTATAAACTCTGTTGTTCATGATTACGTTGTTGCAGCTCCTAGACCTAAGGGAATCTGCTTCAAACAGGAGCCAGCGTATAGAAACTCTTATCAGGATCATGTCGTTGCAGCTCTTAAAGCTAAAAAGACCCTGTTCCAAACAAGAAGCAACTCTGATCAACATGATCATCCTACTCCTCGTGAGAAAGTGCTTGAGGTCTTGCGTGCTTTTAAAGATGTTTACAGGCAGTTGGATCGATATAAACAAGCGAGGCGCGGTGGAGATTTATTTGTTGCTACAGCTAGGATAGACATCAAAACACAAGCGGTCTTAGAGAAAATGGGGAAACAAGTGAACACAGAGAAGAGAATTGGATTGGTTCCTGGAATCAACGTGGGCGACGAGTTTCAGTACAAGACCGAACTTCGTGTTGTTGGGCTTCATTTCAAGACGATGTGCGGGATCGACTATATGGAAATCGGAGGTGTGAAGTTTGCGACAAGCATCGTTTCGTCGGAAGGATATGGTTATAATGATCAGTTTGATGCTGATGTTGTGGTTTATACAGGTGAAGGAGGAAACGTGATAAGCAAGGAAAAGAAAACTGAAGATCAGAGATTGGTAAAGGGCAATTTAGCTTTAGCTAATAGTATGAGACATAAGAGTGAAGTGAGAGTGATACGTGGGGAAGAGAGATGTGATCGGAAAGGGAAAAGGTATGTGTATGATGGATTGTATTTGGTTGATAAATACTGGTTAGAGAAAGAAGCTAGAGGTACGACTGTTTACAAGTTTAAGCTTTGTAGAATTCCTGGTCAACCTCCGTTGACTTGAGAACAATATTATCAGATTAATGAAATAAATCTATGATTTTGCAATAAGATTTTAGGTTGATGATTGCATGCTTCAGATTTTGACATATATTAATTTGAGATATTGTTTCCTAATCTAAAAGGTAAGTTACTTAAAAAAAAAAAAGAAAGTAAAAATAGAAAAATTCTCCTAAACACCAAAATTAATTTTTCCAAAGGCCCAACCCGTAAATCAACCAAACTAGGGTTCTCACATCTCTATATTTAAAAACCCTTAACTAGGGTTTTCACATCTCTATATCTAAAGAGAGCTTCGACATAGAAGAGTGGCATAGGAAATTCCATAGCGAAACCTTGCCGGAATAACGTCAAAGCCACCACCGATCAGTCTAGCGAGTTGGTCTGTTTGGATAGCCAAATCAATCTGAATCCACGTGAAACTTTTCAAAGATTCTCAGAACATATAGTTCTAGCTCTCGGCTGAAATATAACCGATTTGAGGCTCAATAGCATATAGAAACGTGCTGTCAAAGTGGAGACATCGAATCTTTCCAAAAGGGAAGAAGAGAGAAGCGGGTTGTTCTTCGTCATCTTGTGGCCAAGGTGAGGACTTCACACTTTCCCATATGCGTTTCGTTATTCTTTTCCTTCGTCTATCATAGGCTTAACCAAAGCATACCTATGAGACGAGCTATATTAATCATCTCGTATTTGATTGTAGATTATGACTATATATATACCTATAGGTAGACATGGTTTCTTGTATTGTTTTATGTTTGTCCACTACTTGTACGAATTAACCTTAAATCATATGAAATTACCTAACATCGGAATCGGAATTATGAGTGTATTCAATCTAATATTTAGGAGGATTTGGAAAGATTTGAGTTTTAGTGAGTTTTTAGATGATTTGAGTGAATTAGATAAGTTGTTATGATTTGTTTTTAAAATTTCTATGAAATCTCAACTAAAACCATGAGATTTAGATTTTTATTTTTGTAACTAAGAAACTCTACCAAAACATCTGTCCCCTAAAATCCACTACTTAAAATATTTCTAATAACAGTAGATTTGAATGTTCATTTAAAAATCACTAGTTTAATAACATGTGATTT
Organism: Eutrema yunnanense; assembly: GCA_002933935.1. Classification (NCBI taxonomy): domain Eukaryota; kingdom Viridiplantae; phylum Streptophyta; class Magnoliopsida; order Brassicales; family Brassicaceae; genus Eutrema; species Eutrema yunnanense. Next base: position 373,978 of record PKML01006231.1, on the reverse strand, counting down.
TAAAAGACTTTTCAAAATTCATGTTTGAATAACATAAGATTTGTGATTTTAATACAAATCACTCCAAATGCTAGATTGAATACACCCCCAATATGTGTTGATATGTTTGGATAAGAACCTAGTATGCATGTTTAAACACTAGGATTTAATAAGGTATTGCGTGAGATGCATGTTCTTGATGTATGATGGGTATCCAGTAGGGATAAGAGTGCGGTGTTTCGGGCACATGGGGCTGTTTCAGACCGCGTGGTGTTAGTAAGGTTGCAAAGTCCCCTTACCTCACACTTTATGTTGGGGACTGGTTGGATGCGGGCACCGGTTTTCTATTAAAGTCGACGAGTCTGTGTGTGAAGATCTGCGGATTAAAGGTCGATGGACCATGTGTGTGGTTGGACTCCCATGTTTGTTGTGTGAGTGCAATAGGCACTATATTTGCTAGTTATTTTAGGTCTAGACTTGCGAGAGTTGTGAGTTGCAGATGGTTTATAGTGAACTTGTGAGTCCCTATGACTCATTCTCACTGGGTAATTCAAATTACTCAACCCTATCCATCTCTCCCCTATTGCAGGTAAGTAAATACGGAAGTTCTAGTTCGTAGTTTGTTGACAGGTTATTGTGAAACATCTTGGGATCGGTCCAAAGAGAAAAGACAAGCGGTTTGGCCTGTGTGGCTGAGATGGGTGTCCTAACATCGTTGTCCATCTCCTGTGTGGCGAGAGACGGGTGTTACAATAGGCCCACTTTTTCTATTGATAGGTTTAAAGAAGTCGAATCAGTTGATATGATTATGAAGAAAGCTGGCTTCAATTTACGAGCTAATGGTAATGTAGGGAAGGGAAGACCCGTTTCAGATAAGAGGAAGTTTGCACCATTTTGTGGAAGTAAAGTTAAACCTCTAAGTTCAGAGGAAACTATGAGACTAATTGCTTCTCAAAGCAAAAGAAGACAACTTTTAGACTCATCTACAAACATTCAGAGGAAGCTTTTGCAAGTTGTGTATAATCAGAGAAAGTCTCCGGAGAAGAAGAAGAGGTTTAGTAATGCAATTGCACTAAAAGCAAAGACTCATAAACCAACTCAAAACAGAGATGAAAGGCGGTCAAATCAGCTTGGACTCATCCCGGCTATGCAACAAAAACAGATTACCAAAGTTCTTAGCTCACGCAAGAAAGTTCTCAAGGCTCGACATCTTTTCAGAATCGTGTATAAAGAGTTGGATCGAGACAAAGCAGCACGGCATGGAGAATCAAAGACTGCCACAAGTAGGATAGATTATGATACACTGGATATCCTCGTACGGGAGGGGAAGCAAGTGAATGCTGAAAAAATGATTGGATCAGTCCCCGGAGTCGAAATTGGAGACGAGTTTCAGTTCAAAGCAGAACTCAACTTGATTGGTCTCCATTTCAACATTCAAGGTGGCATTGATACCATAAATAGAGGAGATTTGAAACTAGCTACGAGCATTGTTTCATCGGAAGGTAATGGTTACATCGATAGATTCGACTCTGATGTGATGGTTTACTCTGGCCAAGGAGGTAACTTGACGAGCAATGATCCGAAATTAATCGAAGATCAGAAGCTTGTTACGGGTAATTTGGCTTTAGCTAATAGCATGTGGGAAAAGAATCCAGTGAGAGTGACTCTTGGCAAAAAGAACTTGGACCAGAGGGAGAGAGGAAAGCGTTACGTGTACGTTGGGTTATATTTGGTTCAAGAGTATTGGCAAGAGAAAGGACCTAAAGGTAATGTTTTGTTTAAGTTCAAGCTTCGTAGAATTTCTGGTCAGCCTTCAGTTGACTTGAGAGATTAGTGTGAGATGAATTTTTAGTATTTATTTTTCGTGGAAAAAGTACTATCAAATCTGCTTCGGTTTTTTTTTTCTCCTTTGTGTTACAATAAGAGCAACGAACAATCTTCTTCTTTCTTTGGAGCTTTTGCATGTAAGGTCACTTATTTGAAGTTTTTAAATTTTCTTAACACTTTTTGAACTTGTTTAAGAAATTAACACTTATTTCACTATTCATAACAATATTAGTTTTATACAGTACGGTGTGTACGTATGTTGACGGTACATGGATAGACAGAGAGATGAGTATTTTCGTCATTTACACGCTAAAAGACAAAAAAAAATGTTAACTTACTAATAAAACTTAAAATAAGTGATCTTACATGCAATCATGTCTCTTTCTTTTAAGCATTAATTTTTTTTTTCCCGCTACCTCTCACACATGGAGGACATGTGGAGTCGAACTCTACACCGATAAAATGACAGCAAATGTGTGGCAACGACAAACCAAAACTGAACTTAGAAAACCAAAATTAGTATTTAAGTTTTAAAACCAAATCAATCATAGTTATAGTTGATTTTGGTTTGAACAAAACCATATCTATATCGGTTCGGTTTTGAGTCATTGTGTTTTTGGGTTTTTTGTTCAAACCAAAATCAACTATTACTATGATTGATTTGGTTTTAAACTATACTAGTTTTGGTTTTAAACCCAAAAACCGATATAGATATGACTCCAAACCGAACCGAACGCTTCTCATACACGAGCGAGATGAAACTGTGTTCAATATAGGATCAAACATAGCACCTCCATTCCCAATCCTCGTCTCTACTTAAACAACATCCTTAGCTTCGATCCGTACATCATATATCCTCTCTGTGATCTATTCAACAGATCCTATTACATGTATCTTCTCTCCTCGAATTCTAAGGAAATTGGTTGCGCAAGCCACTATATTTCATCTTTGGAAGCAAAGGAATAATCAGCTACACAACAATCACTCGATCCCTCCGCAAATCATCTTCAAGGAGATTGACAGGGAGATTCAAAACACCATCACCGCAAGAAGACATAGAATGCATTTCAGAAACTTAATGTCATTTTGGCTCGTTTGACTGTAATCTTAGAGCTTAATTTGTTGTGGCCTTGTTTTTTATTTCTTTTTTTGCCAAGGCACCAAGTATAGGGGGAAAAGCTTTTGTAATACCAACTTCCTTCATTTTATATGATAATTACTGTTTAGTAAAAAAAAGATCCTATTACGCGATCATCTCTCCAACAAGATCGCTTCGGAAGCCGAGCGAGTTCCGGGGCCATTAAACATCTCCCTTCACGTCACATTAACCCCACATAGATTCTTAGGAGAAGATCGTGTTCCTACTGGGGAAGAACCAGACAACGAGATATGCGCCATTGGTTCGGAGGAGCTATATTGGACTGGACAAATCTACTATTCTTTGGAAGATTATTTGCATCAGTTTCATGATAAATTGATAATTGTATATCCCAGTGGTTGGCAGACTTGTAATTTTTTTTATGTTTTTCAATCAAAGTTGAGATTCGCCAATCTCTTTTTTCTTTTAGTATATATTGAATTCAATTTTTTTTTCCAATTAAAATTATCATTGTAGATTTAAGATTTCTTGATTCCGTTTAAGTTTAGTCCATCACTCCTTCCTTGTGATTAATTAAGGTTCAATTGATTAATTACTCGATTTTGTTGGATTAACTTGCTTCACAAGCTAAACTTTTGTCACTTCTTCATAATGATTCTTTGTTTGCTCTAAAGGCCGAGCTTCGTCTGTTGATGAAAAGCTCACAAAGAATCTCTATAGTATTCTACAAGAACAGCAATCTTCTTGTCTATCTGGTTCTTCAGAGGAAGACTTGCTTTTCGAGAACGAATCACCAATGGTGATAGGACATGGGAGTGTACTTATAAGAGATCCTCACTCGGTTGCTCGAGATGTTTAACAGTTCTCAATTTATAGAGAGTAAGACACATGGAAATCTTGCTTTATCCGATTGCATGCTCAAGGTTTTCGACAGGAACAGAGAAGAGGGATTGAAGACTAAGATACTACAACTACAACATCAAGGGTCTCAATAGTCTTGTAACCATTGAAAGACCTTGTGAAAGCTTAAACCAAAACTTCTCAGGTCAATCAGGAGTCTTGAATAACGTCAATCCATAACTTTCAGCTAAAAAATTTGCCTGTTTTCTGATTATTTTGAGTTTTGCATTCTCCAGAGACGAGGGTTGTGATGAGGATGAAGATTAGATCAAACCACATGGAAACCAAAGAGATTTTAGAGAACAGTAGTGTCTCTTCCTCTAACCCTATGAGCTATGGTGGATCTCTGGTGTTCAGTTATGAAGATAATGATATTTCTGATCGGATATTCTTCTTAACGTGCGGTCTAATGGATCATTCTCTCNACAATCGTTGTGTTTAAGTTAAACACGTAAAATTCTGTTTTGAGTAATCTATACTATTAAAACATATAAGCATTTTTAGAATATGTTTTCAAATATCCCTTATTTTTTAAAATAAATTGAACATATTACCAAACAAGTATTAAACATGTTATCAAATATTTATTAAATATAATATAAATTTAAAAATTATAAATTTAACATATTTGAATCAATAACATTTAAATTAATTTTTATTCTTTATTTTATATTTTAGATTCTAGTTAATCCGTGAATGTTATTGGGGGCCATAACAACAAAGACGTTAAAAACAGAGAAGGATTAATTACTCAAACCCTCCACTACTTCTCTTCAACACTCTACCAGATCTTGTCCAGTGTGACTGTTGGTTTCGCCGGAGCCGGAGAAAAAAAAAAGAAGATCGATCAGTCTTTACTCATCGTGATTCTCTGGTATATCATTGAAGTCGTTGTTTTTTTCGGTTTCTCGAGAAAATGAAAGGAGAATGAATGCCTTCAAAATCCTGTTTTTTTTTCTTCTGATTTTTGTTTGGATTATCTTTGATTTCCTCAAACGATCTGTAAAATTTTGAGTTGAATCGTGTGGATGAAAATCCATTTCTTGGTGCAAAATTTTCTATAGTTTACTCAAACGATATGTAAATTTTGGGTTAGAAACAGGTGGACTTTTGTGCAAAACTTTCTCAAAATCTACAAAAAAAAAACCATTATCTGAAGCTCATAGAGTAAGATCATCCAGTTTCGAATATCTTCCCAGTTCCCACTCTCAATGATCTCTCACACGAAGATCGTTCGGAAGTTCGAACTCGACGAACTAAATCACTCCACGCTTTCTCTATCTATCTCCCTCATCGCAATATTCATATTTATCACTCTGTTTCATACAATCTCTGTTTCTGATTCGATATAACCGGAATCAGTGATTAGATTTTAGCAGTTCCATTATATCATTATCTCTAATAATCGAATCGATTCCGGTTAGTGGTTTCTCTTTATTGCTTTGTGTTTTGGGTTTAGAAATAGAAACCACAGAACTGGAATAGTGATCGATTACTAGAGAAACTGATTTTGTGCAGTTTGTAATGTTTATACAGGAAGATGAATCGTTCTCGGAAACGACCAATTGTCTATGCAGTTCGAGATTTTCCACCTGGTTGTGGAACTCCACCTAATGTTCTTGAGAAGGCTTTCAAGAATCCAAGAACAAGTGATGTTGTTGTCAAGAACCCGAGTGTTGATCATGTTGTTGCAGATTCAGAACCTGTTGGAGCTTCCCTCAAAGAAGAACAAGAGTCTAGAAACTCTAAACATGATCGTGTTGTTGTTGCAGCTCCAAAACCTGAAAGAACTTGTCCCAAACCAGAACCATCGTTTCGAAACTCTGACCATGATCATATTCTTGCAGCTCCTAAACATAAAGGAGCTTGTTCCAAACAAGAACCAGAGTTTAAAAACTCTGATCAAGATCATGCTGTTGCAGCTCCTTCACCTAGTGGAATCTCTCTCAGACACTCTGGTCAACATGATCCTACACCCCGAGAGAAAGTGCTTGACGTCTTGCGTGCTTTTAAAGATGTTTACAGGCAGTTGGATCGAGATAAGCAAGCGAGGCGCGGTGGAGATTCATTTGATGCTACAGCTAGGATAGACATCAAAACACAAGCGGTCGTAGAGAAAATGGGGAAACAAGTGAACACAGAGAAGAGAATTGGATTGGTTCCTGGAATCAACGTTGGCGACGAGTTTCAGTACAAGACCGAACTTCGTGTTGTTGGGCTTCATTTCAAGACGATGTGCGGGATCGATTATATGGAAATCGGAGATGTTAAGCTTGCGACAAGCATCGTTTCGTCGGAAGGATATGGTTACAATGATCAGTTTGATGCTGATGTTGTGGTTTATACAGGTGAAGGAGGAAACGTGATAAGCAAGGAAAAGAAAACTGAAGATCAGAGATTGGTAAAGGGCAATTTAGCTTTAGCTAATAGTATGAGACATAAGAGTGAAGTGAGAGTGATACGTGGGGAAGAGAGATGTGATCGGAAAGGGAAAAGGTATGTGTATGATGGATTGTATTTGGTTGATAAATACTGGTTAGAGAAAGAAGCTAGAGGTACGACTGTTTACAAGTTTAAGCTTTGTAGAATTCCTGGTCAACCTCCGTTGACTTGAGAAACGTACTATTATCAAATAAATGAAATAAATCTAAGGAGAATTGAAAAACAAAATTAACTATATCTTTGTGAAACTACACCTTTTATATTTAACTCATAATGATTAAACTAACCTTAACTAAATCGTTTAAATATTTAATATATTTTAAATAAATATTTTTAATATAAATAAAAATAGTATTAAAAATGTTAATGAGATTTTTATGATGTCATGATCTTGGAAAAAACAATAAGGAATATGTATTATGCATTTTCTATATTTTCTACAAAAATTTACCCGCTAATGGTAAAGTTGGGAAGGAAATATCCGTTTAAGATAAAAGGAAGTTTCCACCATCTTTTGGAAGTAAAGTTAAACCCTTAAGTTCAGAGGAAACTATAAAACTAATTGATTCTCAAAGTAAAAGAAGACAACTTTTAGATTCATCTACAAACATTCAGAGGAAGCTGTGCATAAGTAGAGAAACTCTTCGGAGAAAAAGAAGAGGTTTAGTAATGCAATTGCACAAAAAGCAAAGACTCATAAACCAACTCAAAACAAAGATGAAAGGCGGTCAAATCAGCTTGGTCGCATCCCAGTTATGCAACAAAACCAAATTACCAAAGTTCTTATCCCACGCAAGAAAGTTCTTGAACTTCGACGTCTTTTTAGAACCGTGTATAAAGAGATGGATCGAGACAAGGCCGGTTCAATATTATTATGGGTTCTAGGACAAAAAAAAAATTTGGATCCTTAAGCTTTTTTTTGAAAAGGTGTTATACTGAATTTTGTAGAATTGTTTTATGAAAAATACATATAAAATCATTTATAGATTCTTTTCAATATAAATTTTATTATTTTATTTGTTTTTTTAATGAAAAAAATATATAAAAAAATTGGGGGTCTTAATTATTAGGACACGGGTTGAGCCCTGAGGCGGTCGCACCCCTTGTTCCCCCTCTTAAGCCGGCACTGGATCGAGACAAAGCAACGCGGCGTGGAGAATCAAAGACTACCGCAAGTATGATAGATTATGATACACTGGCTATCTTCCTAAGTGAATTCTGAAAAAATGATTGGATCAGTCCCTAGAGTCGAAATTGGAGACGAGTTTCAGTTCAAAGCTAAACTCAACTTGATTGGTTTCTATTTTTTTTTTTTGATTACCAAAAGGTTCTGGGCCTAAACTTGTAATCTTCAGACCCAAAATCACAATATATAATATTAGTTTCGTCCCAAGTGTCACTAACAAAGATTCAAGGTGGCATTAATTACATAAATAGAGGAGATTTGAAACTAGCTACGAACATTGTTTCATCGGAAGGTAATGGTTACATCGATACATTCGACTCTTATGAATTGGGAATTCATAAGTATGAGAAGTTTTGTTGTTGAAAAGACGCTTTGTTTGAAGAAAAAAGTATTTCGTTTAGTAATATTAAGGGATTAAATCATAACCGTATATTAATATAAAAAGGTTATACGAACCGTTAGATTTGAGACCCACTAGTGTTTAATTGAAACGTTTTAGGATTTCTTCAATAAATTAAATACATTAAAAATGACAACTCTTGTGAAACGATTTTAGGAGAATTGACTCTGTTACATTACCCCTAGTATACAATTTTTTTGATATACACTTTAGATTTTTTTGTCTCTTTGCTGCATATCTGAAACAATTTTTTGCTTTGACAAACATCACAAATTATTAAAATTCTTGTAATTGCAACATAAATAATTAATCTCACGATTGTGTTTAGAAAATCGGTAGATAGCGTTTCAAAAACTACAATTAAGCTAATTATATTCGACTGTGAGTGAACCCCGAACTCACCCAACTTTCTTAAAATCAAAAATTGATTTATGAAAAAAATAATTAGAGTTCTTGGAGAAAAAAGACAAATTGAATAAAAACACAAACAAAAAAATGTATATATATTGGAAGATTAACATAAACATGGAGGTGATTTTAATCAAATCGATCGAGACCTATAATAGACAAATTCAACTTAACGATGAAAAAGAAACAGGAAGATTATTCATAAAAGTCTTGAGAATCAACTAAAGGCAAACCAATTATTTACAAGAGAATATTATTTACTCTATTTCCTTCATTCGAACTGAAGCAATACCTATCTATGATGCAATTCCTCTCTATGCGATTCAATCTATGTCTTTTTTTTTTCTCTCTCTCTCTAACGAAAAACCCTAATTTTTCCCCAAATCGATTTTGGATTTTAAGAAAGGTGAGTGGGTTCGGGTTTTGAGTCTAATTTCGCTCACAGTCGGATCAGATTAGCTTAATCGTGATTTTTTAAACATGATTTTTTTTTTAAANCTCACAGTCGGATCAGATTAGCTTAATCGTGATTTTTTAAACATGATTTGCCAATTTTTTTTAAATCGCGAGATTAATTATGTATGTTTCAATTACAAGAATTTTAATAATTTGTGATATTTTTCAAAGCAAAAAATTGTTTGGAGTGTGCAGTAAAGAGACAAAAAGTCTAAGGTATATATAGATATCGAGAAAGCTGCATACTAGATAGCCCTGGGCATTTTCGGTTCCGGTTCGGTTCCGGGTAGGAACCATTCGGTTCCGGGTATTTCGGGTAGAGAGATTTAGGATCCATATAGGTACCGAAATGATTTCGGTTCGGTTCCGGGTATTTCGGGTAGAAAGGTTTAGGAACCGAAATATACCCGAACCATTCGGATATTAATCGGTTCCGGTTCGGTTCCGGGTATTTTTTACCCGAAATACCTAAAATATACCCGAAATCCGAAATATATCCGAAAACCCAAAATTTTACCCGAAAATCCGAAAAAGTTTTAAGGAACATATACCCGAAATACCAAAAATATACATGAAAACACGAAATTATATCCGAAAACCCGAAAATATACCCGAAAATAAAAAAAAATATACCCAAAAACCTGATATATATTTAATATTTTTGTATATATAATTATATTTCAAGTATTCGGATACCCGAAATATTTTCGGTTCGGTTCCGATTCTAACCGATACTCATGGGTATCAATATGTAGGATCCAATGGGTATTTTAACAATTCCGATTCGGTTCCGGTTCGGGTATTTCAGTTCGGTTCCGGTTCCGGTATTTCGGTTCCGATTATTTTGCCCAGGGCTAATACTAGGAGTAGATTACCAGAGTTGACCCTTTGTAGGATCGTCAATCTAATAGTTCTCTTAATTTGTAATAAAATAATTAAATCAATGTTAAAAAAAATTAGTTTTTTTATAAGATTTGTTAACAAATTGATGTAGTCTGTGGGCTTTTCATTTAATATACTACATATTTACACTCACTATATTATTATTTTTAAATCGTTTTCCATCTCTTGTTAAAAGAGAACAAAACATTGAAAATCTACTTTATTATTTCAATGTAGTATATTGATATATACTGAATGCATACAAAAGTATTTATGATAAGAGAAATTTGAATTTTCTGACTTCTGAGTTTTCTATCAGTGTATGTATCTCTAGTATTAAAGTAAAATGAGCCTGAAAAGGAAAGAAAAATTAAATGCCGTGGAAATTCACGTGGTTATAAACGTTAATTATGTAGTTATTTGCTAATAATTTTCGTTTTATATCATTTAAAGATTTAACGTATAGTTAGTGGCTCCATGGATAATCATCATATTTAAAAAATCTCACTCACATGACAGAAACCGACTCTGTAGTGACTTCTCGTTTTCCGAGCCTTAAGAGATTAGAAGAATCCAGAGACAGACGAAAAAGAAGACGATCATCGATAAACACTCGTCGTCTTCCTCGTGAGATTTTCTCTGGTTTAGTGATTTTGTTGTTGTCGCCGCTATTTAACACCATTTTTACTGTGTACCACGCTCTATAATTGCTCACTTGTTCTTCGTTACCTTTCGTATTTGCGTCTCCTTTGCCTTAATTTCGCTTTTGTTCTGTCTGAATTTCTGTTTTCGTTTTTTTCTATTTTTCACGCATTCCTTCTTCTGCCTTTTGCTTGGATTTTGTTTAGCAGGTTGGAAATTTCATTGAAACCTCAGTAAATTTGGGTTGAATCAAGTGTAAAATCGATTTTCGCTCTTATCCAGGTTCGTGTTTTACAGTCTCCGTGGTCTTCCACACAATAATGGCTCGAATTTTAAAAATTTCTCCACATTTTCAGTCTTCTTCACCTTCCTACTTACCATCTTGTTCTTGTTACTGTTCATTATTTTCCCCCAATTTACTGTGCACTGTTGGCTCCCTAGATTAAGTTCATTTTCTGCCATTTCTTTAGATTTTACACTAGACTCGAGTACAATAAACTCAGTCAAAATCTTTGTGCTCTGTAGTTTGCTTGCAATTTTTTTGGGTTTTTCTGGATTATGCATGGTAACAGAGAAGTTTTTGATGGTTTCTTCTTTGCTTTAAGGTGTCATGCTGAGTGGTTACTAAGAAGTTGGTTTTGTGCACATTGTATGTATGCAGGAAGATGCTTCAAAGGACCTCCCTTTCTAATAACCCAAAAATGGCCCTTGTTGTAAGAGATTTTCCTCATGGATGTGGTACTCAGTCTATTAAGAATCAGAGAAGTGAGAACTGTAATGAGGTTGTTGCAGTCACGAGTGAGATACGGCAGAAATCGGTTGGTTGTGAACCTAGTTGTGTTGGTGTTGCTGATCAAGATTACCACAGTAGGCCTTCTTGTTCTGCTAATAGGTTTAAGGAAGTTGAATCAGATGATGTGATTATGAAGAAAGCTGGATTCAATTTAGCATCTAATGGTAACGTTGGGAAAGGAAGCTCCGTTTCATATAAGAGGAAGTTTCCTCCATCTTGTGGAAGTAAAGTTAAACCTCTAAGTTCAGAGGAAACTATGAGACTAATTGCTTCTCAAAGCAAAAGAAGACAACTTTTAGATTCATCTACTAACATTCAGAGAAAGCTTTTGCAAGCTGTGCAGAATCAGAGAAACTCTCCGGAGAAGAAGAAGAAGAGGTTTAGTAATGTAATTGCACTCAAAGCAAAGACTCATAAACCAACTGAAAACAGAGATGAAAGGCGGTCAAATCAGCTTGGACTCATCCCTGTTATGCGACAAAACCATATTACCAAAGTTCTTAGCCCACGCGAGAAAGTTTGCAGGGTTCTGCGTCTTTTCATAATCGTGTTTGAAGAACTGGATAGAGACAAAGTAGTGCGGCGTGGAGAATCAAAGACTGCCACAAGTAGGATAGATTACAATACACTGACTATCCTCAAGAAAGAGGGGATGCAACTGAATGGTGAAAAGATGATTGGACCAGTCGCCGGAATCGAAGTTGGAGATGAGTTTCAGTACAAATCAGAACTCAACTTGATTGGTCTCCATTTCGACATCATGGGTGGGATTGACTACATGGATGGAGGAGACTTGAAACTAGCTACGAGCATTGTTTCATCTGAAGGTAATGGTTACATCGATAGATTCAATTCTGATGTGATGATTTACTCTGGTCAAGGAGGTAACGTGACAAGCAAGGATCAAAAAGTAATCGAAGATCAGAAGCTTGTTACTGGGAATTTGGCCTTAGCTAATAGCATGAGGGAAAAGACTCCAGTGAGAGTGATTCGTGGTAGAAAGAGATTGGACCGGAGGGGAAAGCGTTACGTGTACGTTGGGTTATATTTGGTTCAAGATTATTGGCAAGAGAAAGGACCTAAAGGTAATGTTTTGTTTAAGTTCAAGCTTCGTAGACTTTCTGGTCAGCCTTCAGTTGACTTGAGAGATTAGTGTGAGAGACTAAACTCTTTTTTTTTTTTTGTTCCGTGTAGTATCAGATTGATATTTTAGGTCGTGGATCTATTATCAAATGAACTTTAATTTTGTTTACAATCATAACAGTAGGTTTATGATGTTTTGCAGTACAAAATAATTGATGTTTCTGTTTCTATACAAATTTGTTGATGCTTGTGTAATTATTGATGCATCTTGTGCCAGTCTACACACTTACTCAAACCCCACAAAATACATTACTATTTTGCGAATAGTATACAAAGACATACACATGATTGCTTTCTCTCTCTCCATGAATCAAAAGATCAAAACATTCTGAATACTTAAATATTCAAAAGTATACAAATAGGTTTGAGCATCTTCAAGCCTTTTAAAAAAAATAGGATATTAGAAATAAAATCATAAATGTTGTCAAAATTGATTAAAGGATATTCATCTCATTGAGAGAGGGAGATTCCTTCGGCCTTTCCTAATGATGATTTTCTTTCTTTTTTACTTTTTATTATCATTTTTTTTTCTTTGTATCAATGATAGAAAAGAAGAGCGATTAAGAATATGTTTTTTCGTATGTGTTTGCATATTCTCTTTTCCTGTAAATTTTTATCATCGGTATCTGACGGTTTATTCAGTATGGTTAATGGATCTGACCAAGGCGACACCTTTGGTTTGATCTGTCAACGTTTACGATAACATTTTTCTTCGTCATCTCTGTATGGGGATCCTATAAAATCATATGTTTATGTTGCTTCTAATTCGATTTTTTCCGGTGATTGATTTTACTTTGATGAATATGACATTAACACCATGGAAACCACCAAAGAGAGTAGGACGGTTTGGAGCAGAAGATGCACCTTTGTTGTGTAGCGACATTCGTATAGTCGTTAAAACTTGGCAGTCTCAAATCTTATTTCGATCAAAAGAATCATAAATTATGTTCTTTTTCGACGAACATTTTTAGATCTTAATTGGGAATATATCAATGTAATACAACATGAAAAAACATAGATAATAGCCAAATACTAAGATCGCATCAGATTGAATGCGAGAATTTGAGAAAGAGAGGATGGACACTTTCTCTACAAATAAAATTTATCGACGAAAAAATAGCTAAAATTTATTTTAATTGTTTTATCGTTTTATATTGTTTTTATTTATGTATTTTTGATGTATCTTGATTATAAATAAAGATTTGATGAAAAAACAAAAAAATGCCCGACACTTTTACTAAGGAAACTTTAAGCCCATTGCTTTCAACATCTCAACATAGCTTTCACCCTTTTCTTCTTCCTCTTCCACCTTCTCACCAGAGTTTCGAAGCAGTGCTTCAATGACTTCTTTGAAACGAATCTCATCACTCTCTTTCACTTTCTCTTTCTTCTTCTTCTTTCTTCCGTCTTCTTTCCATTTCCCACCACCCCATTCGTACGACGGATCAATCCACGGTGGCAACACTCTCCTCGCCGCCTCTTCTTTGTCTGCTCTCGCAACAGATGATGTCGAACCTCTTTCCTTGTCTGAAGCCCTGATTTCAATTTCTTTCTCTGCCTCTATGGGTCGATTCGATCTCTCATGATTAGATTCCGGTGAAGTTGGAACAGAAACCACGATGATTCCTTCGGGATTCACGGGGGAGGAAAATCCCAATCGCCAACAATCTGCGAATTGTCGTCTGTCCGAATTGTTCTCCATTTTGACCCTTTTGGGCTTTTAAGTTGGATTTTATGGAACCAATCCAGATTATTTGAGCCCAATTTAGTCTCGATGTGTAATTTGGACATTCGATTAACTCACCAAAAGGACTTAAAATGGATTGTACACCAATAAAATTGATTGATTAAAATGTGGACAATTTTAGAGATTTATAACATCAATTTTTATTAATAATAGATTAATAAATAAGTAAGATCAGGGCCGGCCGGAGGTACATGTTGCCTAAAACAAAAAAAAAGCCCATAATCTAAACGTATTTTGTATTCTAAAATATCACATATTTACGATTTATTAGATTTTTATACTCTTAAAAAAACATATCATCAAAAATATTAAATATAAAAAATCAGTAAAAACATTATATTATATTAAATATACACATCAACTTCTTTTTTACAATGTCATTATTTTCCACACAATATTTTGACATGCTAATATTCTTCAGTCCACAAAAAATAACTATTTATGTCTTTAATCCGTATTAATTTTTTCTCTACACTATATTAGCGCCAATAATGTATGCACTACACTCTATAACTATATTGTATGCTAAAATTCCGACTACCGTTTTTGACTACATAAACTTCATCTTGTAAATTTTAGAAAGAGACGACACATACTTTTGAAAAGGCTTCCAATTTAGTATCTCTTTTGTTACGTTTTGCTTCTCTTATCGGGAGGCTTCATTTTGTTGTTGCTCAAATATTTTTTTTTCTCATCCTAAATAGATTGTTCTAAAATTGGAAAACTTGGCATTTGAAATTTTTACAAATGCAAAGTGTTTTGCATGACCTATTATATCCAACTCGTCCTGTTTTCACCATGGAGTCATTGGTTTTGATCAAACGTTTGGGTTTTTATGGAAGAATTTTTTTTTAAAAATGATCACTTCGTCTTTCTTTAGCTTTGTTGTAGACTATGTTTTCGAAGTTTTTTTTAGATTTTTACAGTTTAAGAGAAAGATTGAGATTTTGTAAAAATGAGTTATCGGCAAAATAAAATATTATATTTTGTGTAACTGACTATGAATAAAATAACGCATAATCAATGTTTCTCTTCTAGGTTTAAATATGTTGATTGATTCTTTAATTGCAATTTTTCAGAAAAGAAAAGACACACAAGTTCTTCTCTAAATGGTTTCCAATGCATCATGAGTTGTTTCTCTATGATGAATCAATCAAACATTCATGACGAGAAAGTGTATCAATAACGCTCAATGTAAATGTCCAAAGCATGTATCAATATTTTGTTTGTAGTATGAACTTGTAGTTAATATTCATGACGAGAAAGTGTTTGTCATTGAGATTTTTCGGTTTGTGTAATGAGCTATTGAATATGCGAGCTTTGGAGTTTCTAGTTTGGGTAAGAAAACGTAGAAATATAAATCACATGTTTGAAATTGATTTTGGAATAAAAATATGTTCAAAATACCATGCTCAAATCGTGCACAATTGAATATTGATACTAAAAATGTATACGAATACGATCCGCGCATAACCATTAGTACATTTAATGTTTAAATCTTTGTGCTCTGTAGTTTGCTTGCAATTTTTTTGGGTTTTTCTGGATTATGCATGGTAACAGAGAAGTTTTTGATGGTTTCTTCTTTGCTTTAAGGTGTCATGCTGAGTGGTTACTAAGAAGTTGGTTTTGTGCACATTGTATGTATGCAGGAAGATGCTTCAAAGGACCTCCCTTTCTAATAACCCAAAAATGGCCCTTGTTGTAAGAGATTTTCCTCATGGATGTGGTACTCAGTCTATTAAGAATCAGAGAAGTGAGAACTGTAATGAGGTTGTTGCAGTCACGAGTGAGATACGGCAGAAATCGGTTGGTTGTGAACCTAGTTGTGTTGGTGTTGCTGATCAAGATTACCACAGTAGGCCTTCTTGTTCTGCTAATAGGTTTAAGGAAGTTGAATCAGATGATGTGATTATGAAGAAAGCTGGATTCAATTTAGCATCTAATGGTAACGTTGGGAAAGGAAGCTCCGTTTCATATAAGAGGAAGTTTCCTCCATCTTGTGGAAGTAAAGTTAAACCTCTAAGTTCAGAGGAAACTATGAGACTAATTGCTTCTCAAAGCAAAAGAAGACAACTTTTAGATTCATCTACTAACATTCAGAGAAAGCTTTTGCAAGCTGTGCAGAATCAGAGAAACTCTCCGGAGAAGAAGAAGAAGAGGTTTAGTAATGTAATTGCACTCAAAGCAAAGACTCATAAACCAACTGAAAACAGAGATGAAAGGCGGTCAAATCAGCTTGGACTCATCCCTGTTATGCGACAAAACCATATTACCAAAGTTCTTAGCCCACGCGAGAAAGTTTGCAGGGTTCTGCGTCTTTTCATAATCGTGTTTGAAGAACTGGATAGAGACAAAGTAGTGCGGCGTGGAGAATCAAAGACTGCCACAAGTAGGATAGATTACAATACACTGACTATCCTCAAGAAAGAGGGGATGCAACTGAATGGTGAAAAGATGATTGGACCAGTCGCCGGAATCGAAGTTGGAGATGAGTTTCAGTACAAATCAGAACTCAACTTGATTGGTCTCCATTTCGACATCATGGGTGGGATTGACTACATGGATAGAGGAGACTTGAAAGTAGCTACGAGCATTGTTTCATCTGAAGGTAACGGTTACATCGATAGATTCAATTCTGATGTGATGGTTTACTCTGGTCAAGGAGGTAACGTGACGAGCAAGGATCAAAGAGTAATCGAAGATCAGAAGCTTGTTAAGGGGAATTTGGCATTAGCTAATAGCATGAGGGAAAAGACTGAAGTGAGAGTGATTCGTGGTAGAAAGAGATTGGACCGGAGAGGAAAGCGTTACGTGTACGTTGGGTTATATTTGTTTAAGTTCAAGCTTCGTAGAGTTTCTGGTCAGCCTTCAGTTGACTTGAGAGATTAGTGTGAGAGACTAAACTCTATTTTTGTTTTGTTCCGTGTAGTATCAGATTGATATTTTAGGTCGTGGATCTATTATCAAATGAACTTTAATTTTGTTTACAATCATAACAGTAGGTTTGGGATGTTGTGCAGTACAAAATAATTGATGTTTCTGTTTCTGTACAAATTTACTAATGCTTGTGTAATTATTGATGCATCTTGTGCTAGTCTACACACTTACTCAAACCCCACAAAATACATTAGTACTATTTTGCGAATAGTATACAAAAAACATCACATGCTTGCTTTCTCTCTCTCTCCATAAATACTTAAATATTCAAAAGTATACAAAAGTTTTTTTTTTTTTTTTGATTAGATTCGGAAGTAATCTCAGGCCCTTAAGGGGCCAAGACTAATCTTCCGAGCAGGAGTGACACAGCCCACTTATGATGCCCTACTTGGCCAAGAGTTAGTGTGATAATTCCGCATCCGAGGGGATTCGATCCCCGACCTGGACCAACAGGGCCGAAACTCACCCCGAATGGGAACCACCCCACTACAACCTCTTGGTTAAAAGTATACAAAAGTTGGAACATAAACCTTGATGATTCCTTGGGGATTCACGGGGTAGGAAACAATCTGGAAACTGTCGTGTGTGTCCGAATTGTTCTCCATTTTAACCCTTTTGGGCTTTTAAGTTGGATTTTATGGAACCAATTCAGATAATTTGAGCCTAATTTAGTCTCGATATGTAATTTGGACATTCAATTAACTCAACCAAGGATGCTATTATTTTCGTAAGAGTTATATAACTTATCACCACCATTCAACGACGTTATTTAAATTTGTCATTTAAACGTCATATCTGCTTAGTGAAGAGTAGAAGTCTAATACATAAAACTGATAATGTGATGATAATATAAAAAAAAGGAAAAATAAAAATCGATGTATTTTTCGTCTTTAGGCCTCTCTGTATCCCCACCTCGCTATCTAATTAACCGAGATGGACGGGCACAACTATATACACAACATGTGTGGGCCTATATAATAGGTCATGTTCTTAATCTAATAACAAAACTAATCTCTTTGTTAAGATTTAAAAACAAGACCCACAAACAATAAGGGATTCAGTTCACTTTTCCCAAATAGAAGACTATAGGTGCTATGCGCGGGTTTGTTAACTCTATTTTTTTTTTTTAATTTATATTTTTTTTGTAGTTTTTTGTTTTATCTTTGTTTCTTGTCGATTTTTTTTAACATATTAATTTATTTTTTCAAATGTCATAAATTAATGTTTTCTTTTTAAGAAAAATGGGTATGTTCTTTTTAAGATAAATATTGTAATATACACAGATAATAAGAAGTTTTTGGTACGGGCCAAACCCATTAGAGTAAAAGATTTAACAATCCATCAACTTAAATTAGGTTTCCTTTTTCCACAATTAAAAAAAAAAACAGGTTTCTCCAACTCTCCCCGTTGGGATTCCAACATTTCTTCTGTCGTCAAGATTTCTTAACGACTCAATTCTCATATAATATACTTTTTCTCCTCTCAATCTAATGTATCATAAGTTAAAGTTTCTAATGTCTTTGCTTTTGATGTTTATTCCAGTTGGTAATAGAGAAGACATGATAAAGTCAAATTACTTGAAAAATGAATGGTGATAATTTTATATGTGAATTTTTTTGTTTGACGATTGATGTGGTTTCAATGAGAAACGAATGAATTAATGAGAAACCATGGTAGATAGTGAAATTCGGTCAAGGTCTTGATCTCTTTGGATTTTTGACATATTTTTCTCCTTCGATCTTGTCTCATCTAGTGACAGAGTAACTTTGCTGCATCTTCTTTGATGTGATCTACTCGTCACCGAGAGGAGAATCTTGAATCGCAATTCACGTCTGACAAAGTTCATCAGCCTTTAATTATTTAACATGTTTTTTTTGGTTTGTCTCTTCTTATAGAAGATGTAAGGTGTGAATATGTTTTAGTGTTTTTATGAGAAATATTTTAAAGTTGTAAGTTTTTTTTTTAATAGTATACATGTGGATGCTGAGGTGGCAGCATGAGAAGAGATAAAATGTTACTTTATATATATAGATTCTTTAACATGTTTTTTTTTGGTTTGTCTCTTCTTATAGAAGATGTAAGGTGTGAATATGTTTTAGTGTTTTTATGAAAAAAACTTAAAGTTGTAAGTTTTTGGTTTGTCTCTTCTTATAGAAGATGTAAGGTGTGAATATGTTTTAGTGTTTTTATGAAAAAGACTTAAAGTTGTACGTTTTTTTTTTTTAAATAAGTTTTAATGAATATGTTTTAGTATTTTAAATAGTATATATGTGGAGGCTGAGGTGACAACATGAGAAAAGAGAAAATGTTACTTTATATATATAGATTTTCAATAAAAATATTTAAAAACATAATTAACACACAAACAATCTGGTAAAAGGATAATTACTAAAACATTTTGAACATAAAATTTTAAAAATCAAAATAATAATAATATACGCGGAAATAACCTTTACAATTAAGCTTAAAGAAAAAGGAAATCATATTTATTAGGTTCGAATTTTTTTTTTAAAATGGAAATTAAGTTAAAAACAAAAAGAGAAAAAAGGAAAACAATATGGAAAGAAAAAAGTCACCGCCGACTAAAACCAGTATAAGAAAATCATCTCTCACGGTTCCATAAAATAAATTTTGCAATCTCTTGGCTAAGTTGAGGAGAAAGAAAAATGTTTGAGAGTGGAGAATTGATGATTGATATTGATGCGACGGTTTCGTGCAAGGCTTCATCGAACGCAGTGGAGATAAGGATAAAGCGTGAGAAAGAAGTGCTTCTCACAAGAGACCGTAATGGAAACGTGGTCAATTTTGGAACAGGCATTCCTGATCCGTTCCCAACCCCTCACCTCCTTTTGAACAACATCGTAAGATTTAGCCGCCACAACGTGTATCGTCTCCTCTATTCAATCCTCGAAGATCCTAACTTATGCGATCATCTCTCCAAAAGGATCGCTTCCGAAGCCGAGCGAGTTCTAGGGCCATTAAACATCTCCCTTGACGTCACATTAACCCCACATATATTCTTAAGAGAAGATCATGTTCCTACTGCGGAAGAACCAGACGAGGAGATATGCGCCATTTGTTTGGAGGGACTATATTGGACGGGACAAAACTACTATTCCTTGGATTGTTCCCATGAGTTTCATGATAATTGTATATGCCAGTGGTTAAGTAAGAATGACACTTGCCCAATCTGCCGCACTGCTGTTGAATTCGACGACGATTCTTGACCACCATCCTATTAGAACAAAGAGACTTTTATTTAGGGTTTTTAGGTTAAGATAGATGGATTTCTTCATTCACACGTTTGTTTTGTTGGCCGACTTGTAACTGTACAAGAGATTTAAGAAAAACACAAACTGTACAAAATGTTAAAACCCAAAAAAAACTGAGTATCAACAAAACAATCTAGAAATTGAACAAGGCAGATGCTAACAACCATAGTCAAAGTCAAAGATATGATGCTACGAGAAAATAAACAGAAACGCAAAGGCGTATCCGAACCGGCCACCGGATCTGAACCTTGTGAGGTCGCCGACGAGTCGAAAACTGGTGTGGAGTAGCTTGTCGATAAAATCAATAAAAACCCATAATTGATTACCTTCGACTGGATGATTGACGCCTCTGAAGGAGGAGACGGCGAGCTCCGATTATGGTGGGTTTCGATTTCCAGTTTGTTTAATGATGTTTTATGTATGACTTTAGGGATTTAGGGATTCTTGGCGATGATCGGGAAGTGGAACCGGCAAAGGAAGTTTAGGGTAATTAGTTTTAATTCTGAAACCCGATTCCTCCGATGTAAATGTAAATCGGATTGTTTGGTTTTTTGTTCGGATATCGGGTTTAACCCGATCCGATCCGAAACCCGACTTGCAATTACAATTTAACCGTTCGGGTAATTAGACATATCCGAACCCGATCCGATCCAGCTTGTTCGGTTCGGGTTCGGGTTCGGGTTTCGGATTCGGGGAATATGCCCAGGCCTACCCGGGACCGGTCCAATTCTCTTTTCAGTGTTGACCTGCTTACCATCCCTAACGAGAATTGCTCTAGTGTCATAGTCTATCCGGTTTGTGGTCGTTGACTGTCCACGGCGAGCAGCCTTGTCTCGGGCTAACTCTTCAAACACGAGTTTGAAGAACCGCAACGCCTTGAGAACACTCTCGCGTGGGCTACGAGAAGGAACAACTCTTACATTTCTCTGATTCTGCACAAGCTTCCTCTGATCAGCAACACCAACACAATTACGTTCAGAACCAACCGATTGCCATCGTATCTCACTTGTGGTTGCAACAAACTCACTACCATTCTCACTTCTTTAGTTCTTAATAATCTGAGGACCACATCCAGCTGGAAAATCTCTTATAACAAAGACCTTATTTTGTTTATTGGAAGGAGATGTCCCTTGATTCATCGTCCTACAAACACACAAAAACAGATTCTTAGTAACCACTTAGCACAAGACTCTTACTAAGCATCATGAGACCATCAGAAACTTATATGTTCTAACACATTGATATGTTCAAATTAATACCCTAAATAGTACTAAAGCAGTTGCTGCAGTAAATCAGGAGTCGAACACAAGAACTCAAGATATCACACAATAGATTATATAGATCCAAAATACGTTAAATCAAAAGATGTAAACGAAAGCAAGTACGCAATTAAAAGTGTTGTAAATCAATGGAGGAAAATATAGGCCCAGGGTTTTTCTCAAGAAATCAATGAATGCAGCTAAATTAACTAATATGATTCAGATTATATTACGTATATGTTGGCTTATATCTTGTTCAAGATTATTGGCAAGAGAAAGGACCTCAAGGTATATGTTGGCTTATATCTTGTTCAACATTACGTATATGTTGGTTTATATCTTGTTCAAGATTATTAAGCTAAAAACAAAAAGAGAAAAAGGAAAACAATATGGAAAGAAAAAAGGAAAACTCTCACCGACAAAAACCAGTATAAGAAAATCATCTCTCACGCTTCTCTCTCTCTCTCTCTCTTCTTTTTTTTTTCTTATAAGAAAATTTTGCAATCTCTTGGCTAAGTTGAGAAACAAAAATGTTTGAGAGTGGAGAAGTGATGATTGATATTGATACGACGGTTTCGTGCAAGGCTTCATCGAACGCAGTGGAGATAAGGATAAAGCGTGAGAAAGAAGTGCTTCTCACAAGAGACCGTACACTACACCAAAACAGGGTTTTTGCTACTGATTGTTGCTACTGATTAGGCAGTCGGTAAATTTACCGACTGTTTCGCTACTGATTTCCGACTGATTTGCGACTATTTTCAAAAAGTCGCAAATCAGTAGGTATTTAGTGACTAAAAATTTCAGTCGTTAATTAGTAGCCGTTTTACGACTGATTAGTGACTGAATTATAGTCGGAAACATGCAGTAGCTAATCAGTAGTAATTTTAGCGACTGATTTGCTACTTAATTCGGTGGGTCGTAGAACAGTAGCAAATCAGTAGCAAAACAGTAGCAAAAAAGTAGTTATAAATCACGTGGATTTCATTTGGTGGTTGGTGTACCTAATTTGGTTTGCAGTCAGAAATCAGTCGGAAAATTTTCTATATATTTTCTAATTAAATCTTACACATAAATATCAAATAATATACAAAATATTCAACACTTACACATTTTTTTAAATATAATCATTTTATACATCATAAATTCTAAACCCAACCACAAGCCTTAACCCTAAACCTCTAAGCCTTAACCCTAAACCTCTAACCCTTAATCATAAACTCTAAATCTTAAATTGTAAACTAGATCTTACACATAAATATCAAATAATATACAAAAAATTAACACATTAAACTTATAATTAATTACTATAATATACCCCAAAACTCTCCCCAAGCGCGGAATTATCACATCATTCCATTTGGCCAGCCGAAATGGTGCCATGTTAAGCCCATTAAAAAAACCCGGGAGTGGGCTACTCAGCGGTATCACTCTCCATGGGGATTAGTCTATGCTCTTCCATAGGCATGGGATCATCCCATGTTAAAAAAAAAAAAAATCCAACAAATTATAAAAAGTCAAGTTTTATAAATCTTTTTCAAACCTCAATTCTTTAACCTAAACCCCAAACCCCATACCCCATACCCTAAACTTTAAACCTATACTCCAAACCCTAAATCATAAACTCTAAACCTTAAAAATTTAAACTTTTAATCATAGAAGTTAAATCATAAAACATAAAATCAAAATATAATCATTATATATACATAAAACCAATATTTTACACCATTTACATATATACTTTACATAAAACCAATCTTAAACTATGTATTTATAATTATTTTTTAGCATAAATCTAACCAAATGACAATATAATACAAGCTTATTTTTCATTGGATAATACATTTAGACAAGGATTGCACTTTGATTTATCATCTACCGTTGATATAATAAATCCAACGGACGAAACCCATATTTTTTCCCCTTTCCGACATTTCCCTAATTTCGCTAAGTCTGGGAAAAACATTTTCTCCCAAATCAAACCCTAATTCGAGATCCTCCTCTCCCATTCTCTCTCGAAACCCCTATTTTCTTGTCTCCTGCTCTAATCTCTTCCAAAACTTCCGCCAATCATAGCCTCCACCGTCTCTCGATGAGCCTTCCGCTTTCCGGAAAGGACGAGCTTCCGCCAATTCTGAAAATGCAGAAGATAGGGATTCGGGGGATGAAGAGCTTGGGTCAGATCCGTCTGTTGGCTGAATCGGCAAATAATCAGCTCCCCAACTCACCTTCGCCGGCGACATCTGTTGTTTCTGATTTCCAGAAAAATTGGTGAAGGAACATGCTCTGATCTCGACCTGGAGGTATTTCGAGAGCCATCTCGTTTCATTTACATTCTGAACTTATACAAACTTAAGCTTAATAAGTATGTCTTTCTAGGATTGTGCCGTTCTAATTTTTAGGTTTTAACTGGAATGACCAAGGAAACACAGATCTGTTTTGATTATCTGTGAGAACCTTATATTTTTGGAAAGATTTTGAGATTGACTGATTTTTGGAGAAGGAGGTTTGAAGAAAAAGCTCTTGAGTTTCAAAGCAGAAGACTAATGAATCTGCAACTTCTTGATGTCAAGAAGCATTTCCAACCACATGTTTCTCCACGACTAGGTTCTCTCTTTTACTCTCATCTTATATGCATCTTATAGGCCAGCAAAGTTTGGTAGTCGTTTTTGTGAGCTTGAACAAGTTCTCTGAGTTATAACTTATGTTTCCTATTGTTCAACTTAAAGGAGGTTTCTATGTCGACCCTGAAGCTAAGCTTTTGTTCATCATCCGTGGGTATGTGTGCTGTTTATGAAAGTTTTAGCATTTCCATGAGATGTTATGTTATAGTTTTCTTATCTTTTGCTCCTTGAATTTGCAGCTCTTGCGTTTGAGATCAAGAAGACTCTGCAGCTCTTGCGTTTGAGATCAAGAAGACTCTGCAGCTCTTGCGTTTGAGACCTTGAGACAGGTTTGTCTTTTGTTTTGTTTTTTCTGTCTAAACTTGTGTAGACAAGTCAATTAGGTTTGGACTATGAGAGTCAGATACCATTTCTTTTCTTTCGACCATTATTATTTCTTATGTTTGATTTTGAGATAGTAAACAATTATTAAGTAATTCTGATTGGTAGTTAGTGTCTACTTGTATAGACAAAAAAAAAGTTTTATTATGTGGCTTCCATAAACTGTAATAATGTTTGAGTTTTGGGCTTTATGTAATGCAGATTTTCAATGGTGTCTTCCTTAAAGTCAACAAGTGACTAAGTGAGTATAGACAACAAACCAGGCAGGAAACTTTTAGCATGGTAAGCTAGCTTAATACTCTCTTCTCCCATTAGCATTTCTTTGTCGCTACTAAAATTTACAAAATCATTGTTGAATTTAATCGTGCAGGTACCTCCTCTCTTCCTTGACTTACATCCATATCATTTTGTACTTGACAGTAAGTGAATATTTCCTTTGTATAANGATGACAGATTTCACAACCACGAGGATATCCCTGATACTTGCTGATCGTTCAGTTAGACTTCCAGAGGGACTACTCGAAGACGTCCCGATTAAGATTGGGAATTGCTTGATCCCAACTGATTTCATCGTCCTGAAGTATGATGTTGAGCCTAAGGATCCTCTTATCCTAGGCAAACCTTTCCTTGCAACAGCTGGTGCTTTGATTGATTGCAAAAATGGGAAGATCGCTCTCAACATTGGTGATTTGGTCATGACTTTCCACATGGATAAGATGATGAAGCGACCAACCATATCTGATGGAAGTGGTCAAGAAGGAGGTGATGAAGCTTTTGAAAACTGGTGTTATCTATGCTATTTTAGAAAGCTCTTGGGTCAGTCCAGTGCACGTTGTTCCTAAGAAATGAGGGATAACCGTTGTGAAGAACGAGAAGATTCCTACCAGAACTATCACTGCGCATCGAATGTACATTGATTACAGGAAGCTGAATGCAGCTACACGGAAGGATTATTTTCCATTGCCATTCATTGACCAGATGTTGGAGAGGTTGGCTAGTCATCCCTACTACTGTTTTCTCGATGGATATTCAGGTTTCTTCCAGATTCTAATACATCCAAATGACCAAGGGAAGACGACCTTTACATGTCCATATGGCACATTCGCATACAGGAGAATGCCATTTGGACTGTGTAACGCTCCAGCCACTTTTCAGAGATGCATGATGTATATCTTCACAGACATGATTGAAGATTTCATGGAGGTGTTCATGGATGATTTTTCAGTGTATTGATCATCGTTCAAAGACTGTTTGGCTAACTTGTGCAAAGTGTTACAGAGGTGTGAAGAGAAACACTTGGTCCTTAATTGAGAAAAATGTCACTTTATGGTTCAGGATGGCATCGTGCTTGGGCACAAGGTTTCTGAGGCTGGGATCGAAGTTGACAAGGGAAAAATTCAGGTTATGACGAGCCTCCATCCACCAAATTTTGTGAAGGATATTGGAAGTTTCCTTGGTCATGCTGGATTTTACATGAGATTTATCAAGGATTTCTCCAAGATAGCACGCCCACTCATTGTTTTACTGTGCAAGGAGATCAAATTCGATTTCACACCTGATTGTCTTGCAGCCTTTGAGGAGATAAAAAAGGCTTTGGTGAGTGCCCCTATTGTGCAACCTCCTGATTGGACTTTGCCTTTTGAGATTATGTGCGACGCTAGTGACTTTGCTGTTGGATCTGTTCTGGGTCAAAGGAAGGATAAGAAGATGCACGTCATATATTATGCCAGCATGACTTTGGATGATGCTTAGAGGAACTATAGCACTACAGAGAAGGAACTACTTGCAGTCGTTTTCTCTTTTGAGAAGTTTCGATCCTAATTGATTGGGAGCAAAGTTATTGTCCATACTGATCACACTGCTCTCAAGTATCTGATGCAGAACAAGGATATTAAGCCTTGTCTTTGTCGTTGGGTTCTTTTGCTACATGGTTTCGACATCGAGATTAAGGACAAGAAGGGTATAGAGAACGGGGTCGCTGACCATCTCTCGCGGATTCAGATCGATGCAGATGTCCCCATTGATGATCAACTACCAGAGAAATCCGTTTACTTCATCGAAACCGAATTTCGGATGGGTTTCGCAGAAACTCAGCAATTCCCACGAATTGCAGGTCTTGGTATCGATCGACACTCCTATGGTATCGGTCGATACCAGACGATTCCCGAACCAGTTCTGACTGTTGAACACCTTGGTGTTTCAGAGGAGTACCTAGCTGCTGCTGCCGATTCTGATCAACCATGGTATGCTGATATCACCAACTACCTCGCTGCAAATGTATAACCAAAGCATCTCAAGAGCTATCACAAGAAGAAGTTCTTGCGGGACATAAGGCGATACTTTTGGGATGAACCTTACTTGTACAAGCATTATTCTGATGGTATCTACAGAAGATGCATTGCTGAATCAGAAGTACCGAAAGTGTTGTTTCATTGCCATGGATCCGACTATGCTGGACACTTTGCCACCTTCAAGACAGTGTCCAAGGTCCTTCAAGCAGGCTTCTGGTGGCCTACTAGGTTTAAGGATGCACATGCTTTCGTTTCGCAGTGCGATGCTTGCCAGGGGAGAGGGAAGATCAGTAAGAGACATGAGATGCCACAGAATTTCATCCTTGAGGTTGATATTTTCGATTGCTGGGGCATTGATTTTATGGGTCCCTTTCCCTCATTATACGAACACAAATACATCTTGGTTGCTGTGGATTTTGTGTCTAAGTGGGTTGAAGCAATTGCTAGCAGAACCAATGATTCTTCGGTGGTTCTTAAGCTGTTTGATGAGGACATCGAACCAGCTAGCCCACCAGAGGTGAGCTCAAAGCTCGGACAAGACCAAACCGGGCCGATTATGGAGACTATGATGAACGATCGGTTTGATGGATTACAAAGCCGACATTGGAAACCCGGAGGAATTTTGGATACTACCAATTCAAAAGAGAATTGTACTGAGCGTACGACAAGCTTAGATCTTGTTTATTGGCGACAACAGTTCTCTTATGGATTTGGGACAGTAACTCCCAAAGTTACTTCAGCGAGTGGAAAGAGAGCAAACGACTTGAAGGATCAATCAACCCCAGAGGAAATCATTAGGAGGAAGAGTCTGGAAAATAGCTTCAACNATTATCAAGCATTAATTACATATTCATATGGCCATAAGACTCCGTAAACAACTACTCTCATAGGTTAAGCAAGTAAATCTCTTATTTAGTTCTTGGGGCATTTCATCGAACACCTTGTGTGCATGAAATGCCCTATGGTCTAGATTAGCTTTCTCAAGCCTAATCTAGCATTATGAACCCTAAATAAGAGAGGAAACATGTAATCTAATCACTAGACATCATAGATCAAACAAAAAAACCCCTAATCAACCTCATCCATGAGCCGTAAAAGAACCTACTCACTAATCATGGAGAAACCCTCAAATCCCATAAGGAAGATGATTGAATCCATGATTAGAGATTAGAAAGATTAAAATGAAAGAAAGATTAGATAGATTAAGAAAAATTAAGCTTAAGATTGCATTAAAATCAAAGTTCTCTTGCAAAAATCCAAGAACAAAATAAAAGAGAGGTTTTTGCCTTAAGAAAATTTAGGGAAAAAGACTTAGAATGAAATGTGGGTCTTTTTGCAATTTATAGGAAGCTGGGCGGACCGGGTCAACCCGAGACAAACCGGGTATTGACCCGGTTGAAAGTGGGTCGAGGTGAGAAGAGCACCGGTTGGTAAAACCGCAATATCTCCTGGAATACATGTCCGAATGGTCTCAGACCACCGAGGCTAATTCGGATTGGAGACCCTTCGTCCAGCCAGGTCTTTCAGGTACGTCGGGTGGCTTCGGCTAGTTTGGTGCTTAGCTCATGGTGGCACATCGGACCGTTGTACCGGATGGTGGGTCCGGTGTAGATGCCAAGAAGATGCATACCAGATGCATGGAACGGCGTGGAACGGGTCTCTTCCGACACTGGACTTCTGGTCTCATACCGGACGGTTGTGCCGGACGGTGGATCCGGTGTGGAACGTTCGGCGGCCAGACGGACATATTCTCAGTTAATCGGTAATATCTCACAAACCACATATCCGAATGGCCTCAATCGACATTCAGTAGATAGCTAGCTCAATTACCTACAACTTCTATGAAGACCTCCAAAACTAATTCCCATCTGAGACCCTTCTTCCGGCCAGATCTTTGAGACACTTCAGCTGGTAAGTGTTACACCGAGTGCATGGGTCGTTGTGGGTGTTGTGCTTAGCTTCTGATGCAACACCGGACGGTGGTTGAGAGCTTGGACCGGTGCTTAGCTTCTGCCCTTGCACCGATGGGACACCGGACGGTTGGAGCGGTGTTGGTCAAAACTGTCTCGGCCAGGCGGATATACCTCCAGTGAATCTGTCATATCTCCAAAACCACACGTCCAAATGGCTTGATTCAAACTCCAGTAGAAATATAACTCATCACTCTACAACTTTAATGAACACCTCCGAAGCTAAATCAGATCGGAAATCCTTCTGTCTGCAGATTCTCTTGGACGGTTCAGATGACCCTTGTATTCTACTTTGGTCCATTTATCCAAATATTCCCAAAATGCCTCCAATGTACCTAAACATACTCCAAAATATGAAATACTCTCTAGGACCTAGTGCACACACCTTAGACTCTATTTTAATACCAAAATGCTATGAAAACTATGAAAGACACATGCATGAGACCTAAAACACTAAGTTATATGCATACTAAAAAGGGTAAAATATGGAAATATCAAATCTCCGACTATTTTGAAATTAGAAAGGCGTTCCTTGAACACCAGTGCAACATTATTTAAAGATCACAATACAGCAAACACGCAACCCCTAAAGTGATATTCGAACTGGTGAAGTTTAAGTTTGGTAGGGGTCAAGTGGCTCTGCAGGCACACAATATGTCGGACATAATGATGCAAAAATTACATGTCACTATTTCATACTGGAAGACCTGGTGCGGACGCAAGCTTGGACTTCAAATAACACAAGGGTCAGAGGAAGGAAGTTATGGGTTACTTATGGTTTACCTCCATCTACTAAAGAAATATAATCCAGGGACAATTGCCAACATGGAGACGGTAGAAGTGGGGGATGGTGCAAAAAGTTTCAAGTATCTTTTCTTGAGCATGGGTGCTTCGCTGGAAGAATTTGTACATCTTCGAAATGTAGTTGTTGTGGATGGTACACATTTGATAGAGAAATTCAAAGGTGTCATGCTAATTGCTAGCATGCAAGATGGAAACTTTCAAATCTTCCGTATTACGTTTGACGTGGTTGACAATGAGAACAACGCTTCTTGGCAGCGGTTTTTTGAGAATTTGGCTACAGTTCTAGGGACTAGGCAAAACCTTTATTTTGTGTCCGACCGACACAAGTAGAAATGTCAGACGGGCCAGCCCGCATCCAAATAGCCCGACCCGATGTGGTTTTTTTTTT
>PKML01006231.1:279861-301656 GCA_002933935.1 Eutrema yunnanense | reverse complement strand
ACGCTTATGACTCCTAAAGAAGCGTGGGAAAAATCAGAATACGGGTGGTTACATGACAAGGTACTAGTGGTAGATTTAATTGAATAATCGGTAGATTTATAGATTTTTCCCTCGTGGTAGATTTAATTTAATTTCCGTCGTGGTAGGTTTAATTGTATTTCCCTCTAGGTAGATTTTCCAGATTTAATTGTATTTCCCACGCGGTATATTTAATTGTATTTCCCTCGCCGTAGATTTAATTTTACTTCCGTGGTAGATATAATTTTATTTCCGTCGTGGTAGATTTATTTTTATTTCCCTTGTCGTTTTGGTAGATTTATTTTCATTTGCCTTGTCGTTGTGGTAGATTAACTTTTAGGCTTGCATATATGATTTTACTTGACGGTAGGGTTATATATTAACCAATATTTCTACATTGTGCAGCATATTGCCGCAGGATTTAATATGTTTCGAAAAAGGTGTACGCTTAATCCATCTCCTTATCGAGACGGAAGGATTGCTTTCATCGACCCTGTCTTCACTGGTGTTTGGTGTTATGAATATGGGACAAAAAATTTACCGCTTGAGAAGGGAAAAAAATAGGTGTTTTCGTCGGGTTATTTGGACATGGCGAACGGGGTATATAATGACTTGTCATGCACAGGCAAGAAATGGGGGCACGATGTGGATATCTTGTACATCGCCCACAATGTCAAGAACGAACATTGGGTGGCCGTTGAGGTGGACATTCCCAAGAGAAAGGTCAGAGTTTTTGATTGCATCCCCTATTTATATGATGATGGCTAAGTACTTGAGAGTGTTAGGGTGTACGCAAAGATGGTTCCACTCTTGTTAAAGCAACTTGCACCACCAGAAATAAGGCAACACATGAGTGAGGCACAATATCACTCCTACATGATCAAAACAGCTCCTCCTAACAAACAAACAGGTGATTGTGGAGTGTATACCCTGAAGTATGTGGAGTGTTTAGCTCTTGGCCATTGTTGGGAGTCCCTCAGAGATAGCAACATGGGTTTGATTCGTGTCAAGTATGCATGTGAGATATACGATGAGGTACATGAACCTGAAGAAGCCCGTATGTCTGATCCAAACCCGCGTGGTGAAGCGGATGACAAGTATGGACTACAGACAAATTCTGCTAACTAAGGAAGCCTTTACGGTAGATTTTTTGGTTCTTCTTTTGGAAGAGCGGTAGACTTAATCTGATAGTCAAACATTAGCAACGGTAGACTTGTATTTTTTGGATGTCACATACTTTGACTTAAATGCGGCTCGTTTACCTATATATGTAGTTGTTGATGTAACTATACTTTCA
Organism: Eutrema yunnanense; assembly: GCA_002933935.1. Classification (NCBI taxonomy): domain Eukaryota; kingdom Viridiplantae; phylum Streptophyta; class Magnoliopsida; order Brassicales; family Brassicaceae; genus Eutrema; species Eutrema yunnanense. The sequence goes on along the minus strand of PKML01006231.1, from coordinate 300,341 downwards.
AAGGACCATGTTTTTTGGCATGATGTTGGTCCTTTGAAAGCTTGGTAGATTTGTCGTCTAAACCTTTTAATATTTTGCGATCATGTTATGCAAAGTTTGGTAGATTTATTTGCTAACTTTTTGACGTTTGGTAGAGTTGTTGTAAGACATGTTGTACCAAGAGAGTTCTTAATAGCATAACTTAAGACATGTTTATGGTGATTATTACAAGAGTAACTATTATTACACATTAAGTAGAAAGGCACGAGTTCTAAAGGGAAATTTTCAAACCATTTTGTAGAAATGTAAGGCGATTATGTCCGACTTACACATTAAGTAGAAATGCACGTTAAGCCGAGCATGTAAGGCGATTATGTCCGACTTGTTGACATTTAGAACCTTTCCCAACTTTCATTGGACGTTTCTTCGCCATAGCGACCTCGAATGCACTCTTAATTCGAATTTTCTTTGGTCTTCCCGGAGGGTTGCGAACCATAGGAGGAAGACACACTTTGTTAGCCACTTCTTCTGGCACTGGTAGTGCACTATCTCTTGGCATTACACTAACAACATAAGCATGTTGCAAGTAGTTGGTTTGATAGTAAGAATGACAAATGGGGATCGGTGAAGTCTTTCTTGCTTCCGCTGCGGCAATGGCATGAACACATGGGATTTTATCCAAATCAAACCTACGACAAGTACATGTTTTCTCCTTCAAATTCACAACATGCACATAAGTCCCGCTCGTGACTTCTGTATGATCTTCATCAATCTCTTGCACTGCCAATAGTTTAGCATGTTCAACTCTAACCTGTTTACAAAATAGTTACATTTTATATAAATAAATCTACCATACTATAAATTAATCTAAATTAAATCTACAACAAAGCCAAATAAATCTACCAAACTGATCGAAAAAATTAATGCCAGAAGAGGGTTACCTGAAGCAACTTCTCGACGCCAGTTGTAATAGTTGTTTGCATCTGCTTTGCATTGCTGCGTCTTTTAGCAAACCACCTCGTTAGAAGGCTCCTTATATCATCCACAAGTCGCACAATTGGCTTACTTCTTGCACCAGATAGCACCTTGTTTATCGATTCAGCTATGTTGCTAGTCGTGAAGTTGTACCTATCACCCGAAAAATGAACACGGCTCCACATACAAATATATGCTTTCTGCAAATAAGCATACAGTGCATGATTTGCAGCTTGAATATGCGCAAAGAAGGCATTAAACTCTACAATCCTATACGCGGTTGCGGCCTTCTTAACAAGTCGGAAAGTTTCTCCGCCTCTGAATTTCAATATAATGTTCTTATGCAGATGATATGTGCAAATACCACGACTAGCAAGCGGATAAACCTTCCCTATAGCATTTCCAATTGCTCTATGTCTATCCGAAATAATGGCAAGTCCTTCATCATCATGGATAACGCGGAATAGTTGTCTAAAGAACCATTCCCAAGACTCATCATTCTCGGTATCAACAATCGCGAAAGCTATTGGAAAAATATTAAAATTCCCATCTTGCGTTGTGGCGAGTAGTAGTGTACCTCTGTATTTTCCATGCAAAAACGTACCATCAACAACAACAACTTTCCTCATAAAGGGGAACCCACGTATGCTCGCACCAAATGCGAGGAACATAAACTTGAACCTATCTTCCTCGTCAACTTCCAGCTTTATTAGTGTTCCCGGATTAGCTCGTCTAATCATGTATAAGTACGATGGAAGTTCTTCATACCCGGTCTCCGAAGTCCCCGTAACTAGTTCTCGCGCAAACTTTAGAGCACGATGGGCCTTCCAATATTCGACATGTTAGAACAGTTGGTAAACGATATCATAAGTCTACCGTGAACATTTTTTTTCTACCGTCACATCATAAGTCTACCGTAAATAACATCATAAGTCTACCGTCACATCACAAGGATAAATGACATCATAAGTGTACCGTCACATCATAAGGATAAATCTACGATGAACCACAAATCTACGTACATAAATCTACCAAACGAAGAAATACATACCTTAATTCCGTATCGTTAAGTCAGAGAATCGGACACATGATTTGGCAATACTCTCGGCCCAACACCTCCTACGAAGTCTTTATACAGACGGCCTAGTATCTCATGGGTTGCATGTCTGGTACGGAGTGATCGCACGGTCACTGAACATGTGTGCTCTTTAATGTAAGTCTTAATGTAGAAATGTGTACCGTCTCCAACAGTTGAAGCATGAACCCTCCATTTACATCCGTCCACCCAACAATTAACCGTCAGCAGTTTTGGAGTCGAATGATCCACATTGAAGTCGGATTTCTGAGCAACCGAAAGAATTTTCAATCGAGTCTCCAACTCCTCTTTCGTGTCATAACGTTGGCCAATAGCTAAGTCTAGTGAAGTAATCTCTAACATTACAAATTCAGGAATTATGTTTGATCCCCTTTTCTTTGGTGGTAGATTTTGCAAGTCTTCTTCATCCGTACGTTTCTCACTCATGCCGTACTCATCTTCATCAGAACTTGCCCCATCGGGATCTTCACAACCATCAAATCTCGAAGATAAATCTTCTTCTTCTTCATCTCCTTCTTCATCCCGATCTTCACTGATTTCCCCAGCTCCACCATCACCTTCTGGTATAGATGCTTTGACATCTTCGACAACCTCGTCTTCATCAACCATCGAGTTCCGAAAAATCTTTTTAATCTCAACACATAAACGAACCGTTTCGTTTTCAAATTGTTTAAAACAACCACTCAACTGTCTTAAATTTCCTACAAATACAGGAGGTGTATCTTGTGGTAAACTTCGTCGTACGACACTCGACAACATATAGCTAAATTGAAGCTCATAAAACCGATGATCCAAACAAAAATCTTCATACGCCATTTGAAGGAAAGCATCAAAAGAGGTTTCTCGATCTACCCCTACAATTCTACATCTTTTGGACTGATCTACCATGAACATCCACCTATTTTTCTTAAAACACCAATTACCACATACCAATATGACTTGCTCCATGATTGAATTGTGGAATCGGTAGAAGGAAAAAAGATGTGGAAGATCACGATCTTGAAAAAAAGAAGCGAAGAAGATTGGAGAGTGTGAAAAGAGGTTGAGAGAAGATGTGATTGTAGAAGAGAATCGCAAAAAAAAAAAAAAAAATTATGAATCTCGACGGCAACCCTAGATCGAAGAAGGGTGCCTCTGGTTTTTTCGTTGAAACAGGATTAAGTGTAGGGCAAAAACGTCTTTTGTAATCCTGGAAAAAGTTAAATGTCTACCACCAAACAATGTTAATAAGTTTACCGTCATANTATCTGAGTAAATACCAAAAATAAGTCTACCATCAAAGAAAATATATCTACCAACTGAAGGTTATCTGAGTAAATACCAAAAATAAGTCTACCATCAAAGAAAAATATATCTACCAACGGAAGGTTATCTGAGCAAATACCAAAAATAAGTCTACCAAAAATAAATATATCTACCGAGTCGTTAAAATGAGTCTACCAAAATAAGTCTACCAATATTTAACAAATCTACCATCTTTTAAACAAATCTATCATCCATCAAACAAATCTACGGACCAAAATTTGAGTTGACCAACATCAAACAAGTCTACCGTCAAAGAACGGTAGACTTGTTAAATCAACTTTTGCCTACGTGGCAAATGAATAGTAATGGCTGTTTTGTAATTGCGTTTTTCTCAACAAATGTCATAAGAGTACTTTTGGTAATACGAATAAAATTAGGTTATTGTAGTAATAAAAATAAAAGTAGGTTAAACTAATAATAAACATAGAAATTAAGGTTAGTACAGTAATCCACCCAAATAAAAATCGATGTATTTTTGGTTTGTCTCTTTTTATAGAAGATGTAAGGTGTGAATATGTTTTAGTGTTTTTATGAGAAAGATATAAAGTTGTAAGTTTTTTTTTTTTTTAATAGTATAAATGTGGATGCTGAGGTGGCAGCATGAGAAGAGAGAAAATGTTACTTTATATATATACATTCTTTAACATGTTTTTTTTTTGTTTGTCTCTTCTTATAGAGGATGTAAGGTGTGAATATGTTTTAGTGTTTTTATGAGAAAGATTTAAAGTTGTAAGATTTTTTTTTTTTAATAGTATACATGTGGATGTTGAGGTAGCAGCATTAGAAGAGAGAAAATGTTACTTTATATATATAGATTCTTTAAACATGTTTTTTTTTTTTTTTTGTCTCTTCTTATAGAATATGTAAGGTGTGAATATGTTTTAGTGTTTTTATGAGAATGACTTAAAGTTGTAAGTTTTTTTATATAAAAATATGTTTTAATGAATATGTTTTAGTATTTTTAAATAGTATACATGTGGATGATGAGTTGGCAACATGAGAAAAAAGAAAATGTTACTTTATATATATAGATTTTCAATAAAAAAATATTTAAAAACATAATTAACACACAAACATTCAGGTAAAAGGATAATTACTAAAACATTTTGAACATAAAATTTTAAAAATCAAAATAATAATAATATACGCGGAAATAACCCCTACAATTAAGCTTAAAGAAAAAAGAAATCATATTTATTAGGTTCGAAATTTTTTTTAAAATGGAAATTAAGCTAACAACAAAAAGAGAGAGAAAAAAGGAAAACAATATGGAAAGAAAAAAGTCACCGACTAAAACCAGTATAAGAAAATCATCTCTCACGGTTCCATAAAATAAATTTTGCAATCTCTTGGCTAAGTTGAGGAGAAAGAAAAATGTTTGAGAGTGGAGAATTGATGATTGATATTGATGCGACGGTTTCGTGCAAGGCTTCATCGAACGCAGTGGAGATAAGGATAAAGCGTGAGAAAGAAGTGCTTCTCACAAGAGACCGTAATGGAAACGTTGTCAATTTTGGAACAGGCATTCCTGATCCGTTCCCAACCCCTCACCTCCTTTTGAACAACATCGTAAGATTTAGCCGCCACAACATGTATCGTCTCCTCTATTCAATCCTCCAAGATCCTAACTTATGCGATCATCTCTCCAAAAGGATCGCTTCCGAAGCCGAGCGAGTTCTAGGGCCATTAAACATCTCCCTTGACGTCACATTAACCCCACATATATTCTTAAGAGAAGATCATGTTCCTACTGCGGAAGAACCAGACGAGGAGATATGCGCCATTTGTTTGGAGGGGCTATATTGGACGGGACAAAACTACTATTCCTTGGATTGTTCCCATGAGTTTCATGATAATTGTATATGCCAGTGGTTAAGTAAGAATGACACTTGCCCAATCTGCCGCACTGCTGTTGAATTCGACGACGATTGTTGACCACCATCCTACTAGAACAAAGAGACTTTTATTTAGGGTTTTTAGGTTAAGATAGATGGATTCCTTCATTCACACGTTTGTTTTGTTGGCCGACTTGTAACTTTTTGTTTTTGTTTTTTGTTTTGTAATCAAAGTTGAGATTCGCCAATCTCTTTTCTCTTTTCTTTTAGTATATATTGGATTCGAATGATGAAAAAGTAAATAAGTAAAATCGAATGATGAAAGGGTATGTTGGCTCAAAAATGTACATCCAATATAACTGAAAAAGAAGCAAATTTTATGGAAGAAACATATCATAGAGACAGAGAGAGGCTTAGAGGGATAAGAGACCGATATAGAGTGTTAACAGAGTAAAATACGCCAAAATGTGTGACACCATTTTGATTCCGCGGTTACATATGTTGAGATGGTAGACGATGCGGGGAAGCTGAGAGTTGTTAAGTGGGAGAAGCTAAGGTGAGTTTTAAGATGAAACCGATGATGAGTCCGATGAGCCCAACCAAAGCTGCCAACTTTAAGGATAACCCATTTTCGCTGTTCCTCTGGTTTCTTCGTCTCTTCACCACCTCCTGCGATGTCATTTAAAACATGCTTGGCGTTATTCTTTGTTACTAAGCACTGTTAAGTTCACAAGTTAATGAGGGCGTACCAATTCATGTTGCAGCTGTTGTGTTTGCTTAACAGCTGCATCTCGCTCTTCCTTCAGCCGCTGTATAGTCTGATCATACATATTGATGGTAGAAACGTTAGAGTGGGAATTAAAACAAGGCAAGAACTAATCTCTCTTTTAAGCGATGATGTGGTCACTTATGAGATTCTGTGACGTACATTGTTCACCTTAGGTATAAACAGAGACAACAAAATAAAATAAAGCTTTGTAACTCCGCGTGTGTTTTATAGTGTCCCAACCAATCAACTTAGTCCCTCATTACAATTTTTATTGCCTGAAAACCATAAGTGTGAACACTAGATCGTCTGAGATTTGAATGAAACTCAACATTAATACCCCAAACTAGTTTGGATAATAATTCTTGCATACAAGTATCAAAAAAAAAGGAGACTATTAATAAGGTGTCTATCTATGCGAGAGGTCCACAGTATCACATAGAGAATCATCCTACTATAAGGACTTTTGCTTTAATCATAACTGGTTACCACACAAGACCAAGATTAAATTATATCAGGTGGACGCAGTACTCACAGAGATGGTTTCGGAGCCATTTCCATCACCATTGGTTGCTCCAGATTCAGAGGATCTTTGGGTTGTAGACGGGGAGATATACGAGACCTTGAGCTTACACTCTGTTAATGTTTTCCCACTGTCCTTGGTAAACTACACACAGGCATCGCAAATTGAATGTCAATATTTTGCTTCCCCAAAAATGCGAAAAGTCATGATTCTGAATGGACTTACTGTGTCTTGTGGAAGTTCATCCACATCAGTGTGTGGAGGTACAATGGTACTTTGAAGGAGAAACTTGTCTTTGCACTGCATATCTGGAGGATACTCCCGTTGCGCTTGTAGAGTAACTATAATTTAGAAGATGTTAATTATTTCTATGTTTAAGTTTCAAAGCACCAATAACAGAAAAAAAGTTCTAAAGAAACCTCTAATGATGCAGGAGTCCCATGGCTGTATGACGCCAGTGTTGGGTCTAACAAAATACTTCTTTGGAGATGTTGTTTTCACCTGATTTGGTGAAGAGAGAAAAAAAAAAACACAAAAGAAGAAGTTATGTTTGGGGAAGAAACAGTCATCAGTCATATCACAAAGAAAGCATATGAAGTTGGTGGAGTTACCTTGAAAGCAACATAGTGCTCTGTTTTATTGGCAACTTTAAGATCACAGTAGCTTTGCTTCTCGAGTTCAACTGATACAATATCAATATTCTCATGAGCATGCAATAGAAAAGTATCAATCTCATAGAACAGACAATGTAATCACAGACAACAAACTTCCTTTAACATGTTCTAAGGTCAAAGTACCATAACCTCAAAGAGCTTGAGAAAACATCTGAGATTTGGATGTAACAAGATGAAATCAATGATGATTCACGATTTGCAAAATCTCAGGAGAGAAAAAGAGGGTCCTTCGTCATCCACATTTCACATTTAAGAAACAGATTCAAGAAACTTTATTTCCAAATATAGAAAGGAGAGAGTGGAATTCTTACAAAGAAATTTGAGCTCATCAGGTTGAATGGAGATAAGCTGGTTCTCGCCAACGCCAGTCATTGCTTTAGCTACCACAAAAGATCCACAACAATCAATTCTCTAGAAATCGAAACCTTTACACATTCCCTAATTCATATGATTCCGATTTTATTTTTTTGTTCTTCCAAAAAAAAGCTACAAAGGTAAAAGAGGGAAACGAAAAAGAAGAAAAAAAACACAGAATCAGTGAGAAATTAAGAGCAAAAAAGACGGATCAAACCTGAAACAAAAGTCAAGGTCCAACGATCAGCAAGGAAGGCGAAGAAGCTGCTTATTTCTTTCTCTGTCTCCCGAAAATCGCTCTCCACCAAAAAACCAAAGTTCCGTGCGATTTCCTCCGGAGTCGTCTCCGGGAAGTACGGGGAAGAAGAGAGAGATGAAGGGAAATGTGACACGTGTGAAAACAGTGGAGGAGAAGAAAAAAGGTAAAGCGACAGGCTGGAAATAGAGACCAATATAACGTGGCAGGCGTTGATTGGTGAAGTTTAATTTATTATATAGGGGCCTTAATGCTATATAATGGGCTTTCAGGTGGTACGCCATTTTCATCTCTCACGATGAACTTTTTTTATTTTATTTTTTTCCCCATTAATGTTGGTAAGTAATTAAATATCGGACATAAAACGATTTATTAAACCGAGATAGTAGAATCATGACGAAGAAGAACACACAGAAACACTAGTTATAGTCATCATGGAGAGGAAAAAGACAAGAAAATTCTATTTTGTCTGCTTTAGCTGGAAAGTGAATAAGAACAAAATAGAATCTCAAAGTTACGTTTGAAATTTTGAATTCGCAGTCACTGTGATAATTGATATACACAATGTGAACCGGAATCTTAGTAATCACACACAATTCAGTCTAAATGATGAATGAGAATTACAATTAGTTGATAATTGATATACTTTATATGATTCAAACGGTTTATAAAAAAAAAAAGAGAGAAATATCTTGCAACTAGCATTTTTAAAAAACTTAATTTACAAATTAGCAACTAACACTGTCTGAGAAAGTGATTAATTTATGTCAAGGTTCAAATTCCAACTCAAGATCAAAAACATCAAGAGAGAGCCTCACAAAACATTTTGATTCACTTTTCTCGAATTACTGCCACTGTAAATTACATGAAAAGAAATGAATTCCAAAAGACAAACAAACAAATAAATATTACAGGAAGAGAGAGAGAGAGAGAATGATAGAGTATGTAAAACGAAGAGATTAGCTACCTTTGGAGGTTGAAGAAAACACAACTGTGTTGCGTTTTGTGTTCATTTAAAAGTAGAGAGACGAGGAAGTTTGTCCCTCAGATAGTAAAGCCTTGCTCTTCTCACTTTCCTGTGACTTACCACTTTTATCTCCTTGATGTTGGGAGAGTATCTGTTCAAATAACAAAAAAAACACACATCAGGTACATATTTCTAAAGCCAACTTCATTGTAGATTCAGCCAATGTTACTAAGAAGTTAATGCCTAGAGTGATTTCAGACTAAAAGTCGATGCAAGTTTCTTAATCTGGGTCTAAAAGCATAGATCAAGGTACGCCTAGTGACCTAAAATGCTAAAACTTCCAGCATAGATGTGATACAGTTCCTATAGCTTCATACTTGGAGTAGGCAAATATGTTTCCCTTTTACATGAAGAAAGCATATTCAGAATCGACACTTTTTTTATTTCTCAAGAAAAGAATAGCAGGACGACCATACTCGACTATCAAGAGCCAAGAAACTGTTTAGGGTTTGTTTTGGAGTCCCTAATCGCTCCCAAAGCCTAAAAAGGCTCCCAATAAACTAACTTTCAAAGAACCCTTAACTCTGATTCCACCCACTCCTATTTATCCTAATTACATTTATGCTTATCAATATACCAGAGCAAGTGTGATAATTGGAGAGAGGTAAGGAAGAGGATACTTACATAGGAAAGACGATTTCAACGCCAATGCCTGCAATGATTCTCCGGATGCGAATAGTAGTGTGGATGCCTGCATTTTGTCTAGACATCACTATACCTTTGTAGATGGATAGCCTACGTCTGTTCTCAGGAACTTCCTGTAAATCAAACCCACCACGTCAAAATCAAATCTTGCAGTTTTTAATGTCCAAGGAGAAGGGTTTACCAGTTTGATTTCAACAATGTCCCCTGTCCTGATTTCTGGAACCGGTCTTACTTTCTCTGAAACCTCGATTGCTCTCTGGTTCAGTATCTACACAAACAAAATTACATTCGAAATTTTCATCTCTGCAATGCCTGTAATATAACTGGTGATTAGAGAAGCAAGAACCAAAACAAACATAGCAATATTTACTTTAAATTTTCCAATTTCGTTACCAAAAACAAAACCCTAGATAATCTAACGGAATCGCATTTGAAAATTAACTTACTCCCATGATATCTCCGAGCTTGATCCTCGGCTTCCTCGGAGGTTTAGCTTCCTCCGCCTCAGTGGCTTCGACTTCGCCTTCAGTTTCAGCAACATTCTCCACGACTGCCTCAGTTTCACCTTCAGTGCTCTCTTCGGCTTTAGCGATAAACTCCCTTCTCTTCCTGGAATCGATCGCGAAGCCAAAACTCGAGCTCGAATGATTCAGAAAAACCCTAGAAACTGATAGCCGAGAGTTCACTGGTAATGCCCGTGGTAGAAATGAAGAAACCCCTAAATTCTTCGACGAGAAATTAGGGATTTTCGGTGTCATATGCAATGCCTGCCTCCAGCAAAAAAAGGAAAACCCGCAGAGATAAATACAGAATTCAAAGAAGCATGATGTGAAGTGCGTTTGTGATTCAGAGGGAAAGAAGAACCTGCGGATGAAGATGAGAGCTCGTCGCCATGTTTGCACAACCCAATACTTCGAGGAAGCAAAGCAGAGTAAAGAGCCTTATCAGCTTCAGCGCTTTTAGCCCTGGCAATGTGAAATCTCTTATCCGCGCGTGCAATTTACTAAACGGGCCAATGTACTGACGTTCATGGGCCTATACAATTGGGCCCATATTCAATGACAAATTCTAACAAGAAACCACATTACCAAAGCTGATTCCACAACCCATGCCTGCTCTACTCTCTAATCCTTCTTAGCTCCGAATTTCCGGTTCTAAAGATGGTCTAAATACAAAGAGTTTATGTTACAGCAAAAGTATGTTATGGTCCTTTAACTAGTACAAGTCATGGCCTTATGACGATCTATTTTTCTATGAGAAATTTTATATAATAACATATCTACACATAGTTTAGTCATAATGCTATTTTTTCATAATTTAAAAAGTTCAAAACCAATTTCTCCACGAAATAAAAGTTTGAAACCAGTTTGCCCCCGAAATCAAAGTTTGAAACCAATAAACACACGGACCACGATTTGATTCGGTTTATTATATAACAATCAAGTGTTAACCAACTACAAACCAAATAAAACCAAACTTAATAACAGTCAACTACAGTATATCGGAATAGTTTAAAAACGATATCACTTTCGGTATCATAGTTGTTTTTCATAATTGCTAACTATTAAAACAAATACTCTCTCTCATATTCCATTGGCCCCGGGAGTTTTCCCGATGACATCGGTTTTCGCCAATTTTGATCATCTATTTTGGAGACTTCCAGATGAGGAAAGGAATATAATGTTTCCGTGGATTGTGTGGAACATTTGGAAAGCAAGGAATGACAAGGTGTTCTCAAATGTGGATAGAAACCCACAAGAGATTTTGAGGATTGCGGAAACAGAAATAGCAACTTGGGAAGCGGCACAAAATAGTGAACCCGACATATCTACCCAACAACCGGGTCTCAATACGGGAATAAATGCACAAAATGAATATAACGGCCTCACATGCTATATTGACGGGTCATGGAAGGAAGGCGATAAATTTTCTGGTTTAGGATGGTTTTGCTTTCATGAGGGAATTGAAGGAAATATTATGGGGTCCCGTAATCTACGAAGAAGTCTATCCCCGCTACACGTGGAATCGGAAGCGCTTATCTGGGCGATGCATTGCATGATTGCAAACCACAAGACGGCGATAGCCTTTGCTACAGACTGCTCAGAGTTGGTGAAGATGGTGTCTACACCGAAGGAGTGACCGGCATTTACGTTACAATTGGAGGAGTTCAAGAGGAACAAAGAGGTTTTCACCTATTTCTCTATCACACAAATCCCACGCACGAGCAACACAGTGGCAGACAAGTTAGCAAGAGGTGCTCGAGTCTACCCATCAGATTTCACTTATGTAAACTCGATACCCCCGATTTGGTTCACCGAATAGGGTTAGGTATCAAGGTTGTTAACAAAAAAAAAAAAAAAAAAAAAGTTTGTTTCACAATATAAAGTATTTTAATATTCTAATGCAAATTTTAAATGTAACTAATGGTTTATGACCACTTATATTATGCAATCTCTTTCATGATTGGTTACATTGTTTTAAATTAAATTAATATTAAATAAATTTATTCCAAACATATGATTTCGTGATTTTGGCGGGAAAACGCGATTTTGCGGTTTTGAAAGGAAAACGTGATATTGCGATTTTGGCGGGAAAACGCGGTTTCACAGTTTTGGCAAGAAAACGCGTTTTTGTGATTTTGATGGGAAAACGTAATTTTGTGGTTTTTGCCGGGAAAACGCGATTTCGCATTTTTGGCGTAAAAACACGATTTCACGGTTTTAGTAGGAAAACGCGATTTCAGTTTTGGCGGTAAAACGTGATTTTGTGGTTTTGGCGGGAAAACGTGATTTTGCGGTTTTGGCGGGAAAAAGCGATTTTACGGTTTTTGGCAGGAAAACCCGATTTCGGTTTTGGCGGTAAAACGTGATTTTGCGGTTTTGGCGGGAAAACGCGATTTTACGGTTTTGGTAGAAAACCACGATTTCACGGTTTTAACGGGAAACATATATTTTAACGATAATTCATATGAAACGAAAAAAAAACAAAAGTATTCAAAGGACAAAACACATCGTTGTAATATATATATAAATATACTTATATTGGTTATAACAACAAAAACGTCTTGGTGTAATGGTATTGCATATGTGGTAAGTGTGTACGAGGTCATGAGTTTGAATCATGATTTTGCGACGTTGTTTTGATAACTTATACACGACTATATACAAGTTGTAGAATATATACACATACGAGGGTTATATAGCGGATTGACTCGAATTTGGTAGATTGACCTGCATTTTTTGCAAATCGAAGGTAGAACTACAAAAAAAACCATTTGATGGGTTTATTTGCAGAAAACCCAATAAATTTTCTTAAGCTTCGTTCTTTCGTTCAAAACACTATATTTAAAAAAAACTGAGGAAGTATCGTTTTTGATATCATATTTGTTAATTACCCGTTGTCATAATTGATACTAGCTACTAAAGCATTCATTATCATTGCGGACATGCGGTAAGAAACTAACTCTGCAACTGGTTGTCAACGAAAGGAATAAGTTGAATAAGTTGAATCATGATGAGCGGAATAAAAATGAGCGGAATAATACTATTGAGTTGAATAAGTTGAATGAAATGAATAAGTTGCAGAGAAATAAATAGTTAAGATAAATGGTAACTATTTAGAGGAATACAGAGGAATATAAACTTAATATGAAAGATATATTTAACAATATCTTAGAAGTTATATAATTTGACATTAAAACTTAATAATTATGATAATATATTTAAAATAAATTAAAGTTAAAAATAATTGTTATTAGAAGATAAATTCTTTATTGCAATTAGTAAAAAAAAAATTAAAATAAATTTTAACGTTGATGACGACAACCACGGCGACTTGCAGACCATATATGTTCAACAATTTGATCACGAACAATCCTCATATAAGTTCCAGCTTCAGCAATTTGTGTAACTAAATATCTATTAATTTATTTAAAAAATAAAAAATATTGATTGTATTGTTTATTTCCAAGATTTTCTGAACAAAAAATTAATTTATTTAAAAATATTAATTTATTTCAAAAAATAAATTTATTTCCAAGATTTCCAAGATTTATTTTGCAAAAAAATAAAAAATCACGTAATATCCTTCAATTTTATGTTTTTTTTTTTAAGTTTATTCCTCCATTGTTACTCACCTATTGAGGGGTGACAAATTTCAGCGTAATCAATCATTTTTCAACTCATTATGTGGATCCCATTAATTTTTAGATGAATGCAATATTAGCTCAAATAGTAAATTTTTATAGTAAAACAATGGAATCATTCATTCAACTCATTTTTATTCTTGTCAACCAGTTGCAGCCTTAGAATTACCGATCATATGTGATTACATAATTTGTTTTGAGCCTTCCCTATAAAACTGCTTATATGTTTTCATTGTCGTGGAGCAATATTAAATTCTTTTTTACTATAAACGAAAACGAAATTTTAATTAACGAAATTTTAGTTGAGTTGACAATATAATTTGATACATGTTCACGTTATCGTCGACTTACACCACAAGCGATACAAAGCTAAATATTTTTAAAAATAAGCTAACTAACATCTACATACATGTTCTATCTTTGTCTGTAATATTCGTAAAACGAATTTATTTTTCTTAATTTTTTTTTTGTAAAAAAAAATCTTAATAATCAATATCTTAAAAGTGAAATTAATCAGATTCGAAACTTTAATTTCCTTTTTGATTGATTCTTTTGTCCTCCACGGATCTCTGGGTTGGCTTTGCCACGTCATCATTCAAACATCAAACCAAACGCATTTAAATTCCGAAAGTGTGGGTCCCTTTTTTATTTATTTCTTAACCTGCGTCATTGACAAAAAGGAGGAGCACTTAAGCCAAAAGGAAAAGAAACAAAAATAATAATAACAAAAACATTCACCGTCTTAGGTCTCTCTTTCTCTCTCGTTTTTTGTTCCGACGACGATCACTGAAATTATCATCGCCGGATATTCCGTTCATCGCCAGATTCTCGTTGGGAGATCGATCTAGATACGAGATTAGCCATGAATCCTGAATAGTAAGAGGCTTCTCTTTCTCTTGATTTTTATATATCTATGCTTCGGATCGTTTTTCGTCGATTTACCCGCTTTTTCTGTTTGAAATTTTGTTTTTCATGTGTTCGGTGGTTTCGTTTTTGTTAGATTTTTGTTGGTTGGTAGGTTGCTAAATTGAATCTACCCAATTTTCCTCGTTTGATGTATTGATTTGTCTGATCGATTCTGGATTTGGATCTTACATAGGTTAGATCTAGGGGAATTTGACTGAGATCTGCAATTTCTGTTTACTACTTGGGAAATCTCGTAGTCGTAATAGCTTTGATCTCATTCTCATAGAGGATTCATGTTTTTTGATTTATACGAACATTTGTTTCAGATCATTTCTTTTTCAAATTCCGGACACGGACTGAAACATGGCAAAAGGCATCCTTATGAGTTTATGAGCTTCACTTAGATTTTCTTAATGATGTTTACCTCTCTGGCTTAATCCGTAACATCCTCTTTTGCAGTGATTATCTGTTCAAGCTTTTACTTATCGGTGATTCTGGTGTGGGAAAATCGTGCTTGCTTCTAAGATTTGCTGTAAGTAATTGCACAACTCTAGTTTCTTCCTAAGCTAAGAATTGTTTACATGTATCATCTTTGGAAATTGACTTTTAACATTGAAAAAATTCTATGGGTCCTTGAAGATCACATCCTTATAGGTTCAATACTTGTTGCTCAAAAATCATTAGTCAATTCAATTTCCGCTTAGTTCTCAGTTTACACTATGGTATTATTGTTAACTTTTGTGCGCTTATAATTTGATATCTCGAATTTGTGTGTACAGGATGATTCTTACCTGGATAGCTACATCAGCACCATTGGTGTTGACTTTGTAAGCATACTCTTTACCTCGCCCGTTAATATGCAGAAAAAGAAAAAAAAATATTGATCTTTACTAATGATGTGATGCAGAAAATCCGAACAGTCGAACAGGACGGAAAGACAATCAAACTCCAGATCGTAAGTGTTCTTGAGCTGATTATGCGACATAATCAGTTAATATTTGGAAAGAGCATATAATCACTCTTGGCAATCACCGTGTATACAGTGGGACACAGCAGGCCAAGAACGTTTCAGGACAATCACTAGCAGCTACTACAGAGGAGCTCATGGAATCATTGTACGTACTCACTCTCAACAAACAATCATCTTCTTCCATCATTTGGTTCTTCTCCCTCACAGTTGACTTTTCTTGACAGGTCACTTATGATGTGACGGACCAAGAGAGCTTCAACAACGTCAAACAATGGCTGAATGAAATCGACCGTTACGCCAGTGAGAATGTGAACAAGCTACTGGTTGGGAACAAAAACGATCTCACATCACAGAAAGTTGTATCCACTGAGACAGCTAAGGTAATAAACAAAGCAAGTGGCCTCTTTTGTCAGAAAAGATAATAACATTGTTTTCTCCTCCTCCAACAACAGGCTTTCGCAGATGAACTTGGGATCCCTTTCTTGGAAACAAGTGCTAAAAATGCAACCAATGTTGAAGAAGCTTTCATGGCTATGACTGCTGCAATTAAGACAAGGTTTGGATTAGATTTCTACTTGTGTTCCTTAAAACCTTCCTACTTACCATACATAACCGTGTTTGTTTGCAGAATGGCTAGCCAACCAGCTGGAGGTGCCAAGCCACCGACCGTCCAGATTCGTGGACAGCCAGTGAACCAGCAATCAGGCTGTTGCTCCTCTTGATTCCATTAGTCTCCAATTCTCTTTGGATCATTATAATCATTTGTTTGCATTGCATGTATGACTTCTCCAATTGGCAGCAACCTCTTTGGATCCTTCTTTTTCTTTCATTTTATTAGCTTTGCAATTCTTTTTCTCATGTATTTCCAAGTTTGAAACCCATAAATTTTTATAGTAAAAGGTCCTTTATGCTAATTAAGCAGATACGCCTTTTCTAATTTCTCCACGCTAATAAATTGTTGTTCGAAATATATATACATTTTGTTTTAACTCGAGTAAAACAGGTCTTTTTTGGCAGATTATGACGTTAATCACAAAAAGTGAACTTAGGTAGCAAGAATCGAAAATTTATGACATAGAAAGATTAGAATTTTTTTTTTCCATAACTTAAAAAGCCCACAAACTTGTTTTGTCGAGAAAGTGTAACAAAAATGATAAAACTAAGAGCAAAAAAATTCAACCAAGGAGAGAGAGGAGATAGAAGGCTGAAGGACCAAAAGGGGTCTTTACTTGCCCAACGATGGGAACTGAGCACTGTCTTCGATCACCGGAGCAGGAGCTTCGATCACCGGAGCAGCAGCTCTGGTGTACCCTGGGTTTCCTCCACCGTTAACTCTTCCACCTCTCTGTCCACGACCACCACGATCTTCTATTCCACGACCACCACGATCTTCTCTTCCATGACCACCACGATCTTCTCTTCCACGACCTCTTCCACGGTATCCACCTCTTGGGATGTAGCTCTCTCCATCAGCGGGCTTCAAAAACTCGTTAATGCTCAACGACTACAAAATCGCACACACAAAACAAGTATATAGATTCAGTACGAAAATGTTTAAACCCAAAAGATTTGCATTTTGAATGGTGAGAAGAGAAAGAATTAAGACCTTCTTGGTCTTCTCTTCTTTCTCAGTAGCATCTTTGCGTTTGTCCTTCTCGGATCCCTGAAACAATAAAAAAAACAAGGATCAACTCTTGCTCTATTACTGTCTTGGTGGTAACTGAGAAATTCACACAACCGACGGTGATGAAAAAGTAGAGAAATTCGGATTCTCACCAGCTTGATGAAGATTTCCTCATTGCTCTTCTTGTTAGAGAGCTGTTGCATGGACTCAAACACTTTGGTGTCAACTTTCCTCTCTTCAACCTTTGTCGCTTGCAGAGCTTTCTTCTTCTCCTCCCGAATTTTCTCATACTCTTCCAGTGTCATCTCCTATAATAAACTCATATCCATTTTAAAGTTAGTATACGTATTTGAAGTTTTCTCATCTCATAACATGTTAAAGCTAGTAGAAGATGTGCATACATTGTCTTCAGGTTCTTTCTCCTCTTGCTCATCTTTTGGAGCCTCTTTCTTTGCATCAGTGGTGTCATCCTCACCGCCTAGCTTCTCAGCAACAGGGCTTATCTCAACCTCTGTTGTGGGTTCCTCGGTTGCTCTAATAACATAGAGTTTATTATTCAGTCTACAAACAAGTTGCAATATAATGACAGGAAAATCAAATTGAAGAGCAGAATGCTTACGGTGGAATATCATCTTCAGTAGTACCCCAGTTTCCACGACCACCACCCTCGCGTTTTAGGTCATTACTAGCAAACATTAAGTTACAAAAACAAAATCACAAACAGTATAAGTCAAACAAAGCAATAACCAAAGTAAAGGGCTGAGAAGAAAGCTTACCCACGACCAGTCCCACTACGGCGCTCATAGAACCTCCTAGGACGTTCCACATCACCTGATTCACCATTGGCAAATCCACCACGGCGACCTCCTCCGCGACCACCACCACCACCAACAACACGGATTCCATCAATAACACGGACTCCACCAGCAGACCCACCACGCCTTGCTCCATCCCCTTCTGCAGAAGGTCTGTATCCTCCGGAATAGCCGTTATCATTCCCAGGAGCATCATTGTTCCGGAAATCACGGTTAAATCCACCACCCCTACCACGAGCAGATCCACGCCCACCACCACGACCACCTTGGGGAGCATTCTTGGACTCCCTCACTACATTTTTATTAAAAGATAAGTCAACTTTCATTCAGTAACTTTACAAGAAATCGATGCAAATGAATGAAAACCTTCTTATATATACTTCAAAACGATTACAAACTTGTGACTTCACGCAATAAAGAGAAAAAACTATGATAAAGCTGCTTTTCAGAATTCATATTCTGAATAATACAATAAAGCTCCCAATGACAAAAAGCAAACATTTGTCTGTGTATCTTTCATGCCAACCATCAACAAGCTTCGCTTGAATGAATCAATCAAACACTACCCAACACGGCTAACAATAAATCTGATCAATATCTACACAAAAGCAAACAACACTTACCGGCTTGAGAAGGAGGAGTTGGCTTGGTTGGCAGCTTGGCGGCCTTAGCAGGCTGCACAGCGGCAGCTTTCTCGACCTTCTTCGGCAAAGCCATAGCGAGCTGGCTCGGATCCTCGGCGTCATCTACTAAGAGCTCGAAAGGGTTCAAGGTCGACATTTCCGGTCTGGTAAAATCGAATCAAATACGAGTCACCCGAGACTTTGCTTGGTGGGTTTTTCGAGAGGGAAAAATCCTTATTGACTACACGAATCCATGAAGAAAACTGAATCAAAATTCGAAGAGATGATTCGTACAACACTTGTTTTGGGATGCCTCAGAAACCGAAGGAGAGTGAAGCTTGCGAAATGGAAAACCCTAGCAAGATGCGGCAGAGGTATAAATGTTATGCGACTTTCGATGCTTAAAACCTAATCCGTAAAACCCAAGAGGGCTGTTATACTCTGCGGACGGTAGCACCTTAAGTTAATGTGCTCCTCTTCTTTTGTCCGTACGATTGCATCGTTAAATTAGATCTCACATCTAAGGGCATAGTGTCCCAACTGGATAAGCCCATAAACAGTCAAAAACCAAAGACTTCTAAGCATTTTCGTTTTTAGCCCATTCATAGAATTACTGGGCTTCAATCCGAACTTTCTAGACGAAACAGAGGGTTTTTGTAAAGGAAAAAACGCACCGCACTCAACAATAGTTACGCTAGATTTTTGATGTGTTTTGAGTTTTTTATGTGTGGTTTTGTATCTATATATATAAAGTAAGCNATTATTGTGTTTCGGGTTGTAATTGGGTTTTGCAGGTTGAATTGGATCTTAATTGGTTTTCTTTCGGTTTACATTTAATTAGTATATAGTAAACCGAGTTAAATTGTGGTCCGTGTGGAAATAGATTTCGAATTTTGATTTTGTGGGGAAATAAGTTTCGAACTTTGATTTTGTGGGAAAATAAGTTTCGAACTTTTAAATGATGTGGAAATAGCACTAGACTTAAACTTTGTGTAGATCTGTTATTATATGAAAGTTATTGTGGAGAAATAGATCGTTAACCCATATTTAATTAGGTTAAGTTGTATCGCAAATACTATAAAAAACTAAAATATCAAACAAGTCCTAACAATTAAACAAATAAGTTAAATATGTAACTAAATTCATAAATCAAAATATAAGTTGGCAAGTTTTACATCTAATAAAGAGACAAATAAATAAAATTTAGGTATACTTAACATAATAATTACAATTATACATAACTATGAAAAAGAGAATAAGAGTCAAAAAAATTAAGAAACATATCTTCTATATATATAAAGTAAGCTTTTCTCTCTTCTCATGCTGCCACCTCAGCATCCTAAAAAATTAATACACAAACTAAATACATATAATTATTATGAATTTTGTTTTAACATTATGAAAAGAATTTCAAAAGGCATTATTCATATCTATATATATAAAGTAAGTTTTTCTCTCTTCTCATGCTGCCACCTCAGCATCCTAAAAAATTAATACACAAACTAAATACATATAATTATTATAAATTTTGTTTTAACATTATGAAAAGAATTTCAAAAGGCATTATTCATATTCTAAATTAAACCAGAAAATAATAAACTTAAATGAATATAGTTATTTGAAATAATAACAGGTTTAATAAATTTGGTTATCATAATATATTTCAACTTTTATAAATATTTAATTAGGTTAAGTTGTATCGCAAATACAATAAAAAAACTAAAATATCAAACAAGTCCTAACAATTAAACAAATAAGTTAAATATGTAACTAAATTCATAAATCAAAATATAAGTTGGCAAGTTTTACATCTAATAATCTATATATATAAAGTAAGCTTTTCTCTCTTCTCATGCTGCCACCTCAGCATCCTAAAAAATTAATACACAAACTAAATACATATAATTATTATGAATTTTGTTTTAACATTATGAAAAGAATTTCAAAAGGCATTATTCATATT